>JAPDOI010000913.1:0-255490 GCA_029168955.1 Aplectana chamaeleonis
GTCGCAAGCCGACACGACGTGCGCGGCCCCAGTTTTTAAATCTGCCATTCTAGCAGATCAATCAGAGCCATAATTCCACTGCTATTAACGAACTCAATTTAACGCGATTTAAATACTTTTTCGTTAACCTTTAATCGTTGTTAATCGTTAATTTTTCATAATAAACCGCGTTAACCCGTTAATGCGTGAACACAACGTTATAACGCACAGCCCTGCCACACACCCATTTTTAGTCCCTTGGCAAAAATTATAGAAGCTTGGTTGGGATATTTTGCTACGTCCACCATATAGTCCTGACTTTGCACCATCTGATTACTATTTATTTCGATCTTTGCAAAACTCCTTGAACGGTGAAAATTGCACTAAGGACAATGATGTCACTCCTGGTTCAGTTTTTTGCTAATAAAACCAGAAGTTTTATGAACGTGGATTTATGATGTTGCCCGGAAGATGGCAAAAGGTCATTGCTCAAAATGAGCAATACATTACAGAATAAAGTTACTAAATTGTTCCACGAAAACGTGCCTTTACTTTCTAAAAAATCTGCAATTAGCTTAGATACAACCCAATACAACGATCTGTAAAAGCACCATTGTTCTTGCAGAGGGCAGAGGCACAAAGTGGTAACAAATCCGTTCTACCGCCGTTCTCAGAGCCGACTCTATCCGCATTTGCGGATTACGGTTAATGCATAACGCAACACGATGGTAATCGCGCTGAGGCCACGTGGTCCCGGCACAATTAACCTTTCTCAGCAATGATTATCATCATGTTGCGTTATGACGTCCGTAGTCCGCAAATGAGGACCTGCGATTCGGCTCTGAGAAAGACAGTATGCTGCTGTTTCTCTAAAGAGTTAGTTTTCAAAGTGCGGTAACTTCTTATCTTCTCTATTGTTGGCTACGTTTAGAAGGAATTCCTCTCAGATTTCAGTAAGGATAAGCCGATGTTTAGCCGAATAAGTTAATATTTCTGATTTGCTCCTTTCAGGCTCTGAAGACGGCGATCCCGAAACGTGCGCGTAATCCAATGAAGCACATATCAAACCTGTGGTCCAGTTAAACAACACAACTGCTACAGAATTTTTTAGATATGAAATCAAGTGAAATTATTCAAATTTCCTGAGCTTCATTTCTGAACTAAAAGATTTGGCCTTCAATTCTGCTCGAGCTCACTGCTGAGGCCTTTAAAGGCACAGGACACCCAAAAAATTAATTTCCAGATTTCATGCCTATCTTGGAGAGAGTCTCACGCTGATCACAGTGGTATCTCTAAAATCGTACCAAGACCACTTTTGAACACAGTTATGGTTCTTCGAAGATGTCTTAATTTTTGGGCGTGAAAATTGCATTGAGTTGTCTCAGGCCTGTATTTCTCTTCGGCCCGCAATCGTTGCGTGAGAGAAAGCTAGGATAAGGAGATAAACCGGTAGTGGACCAAGAACGTCGACTTGTTGGATTTCATCCATGAATCGAGCCGCCATAGAGTTCGAAAAGCGGTTAGGGTCGGGCCTGTGGTGGTGAGAGTGAAGGGGCCGGGCTTGTGGTGGTCAGCTTATATCTCGGCTTATTTGGAGGAATTGGAGATCTCGCATTTGGCACGTGTTATACAGAAGGGGTCTTCTACACATCACATAAAAATCTCAAAATTCACAATTGGGAGGGTGTACTGTGCTCTTTAAAGGCACAGGACACCCAGAAAACTTAATTTTTAGGATTTTATGCTTGTCTTGAGCAGACGTGGGTCTCTCAGAGGCCTTCAACGAGAGTTTGTGTGGACGGACAACGTATCGAACTGGTGGACGATTTCTGTTATTTGAGCTGTTTGCTGAAGAACGATGGTAGTTATGCAGCGGATATTCGACAACGATGTGCGAAAGCTACGTCTGCATTTAATTCTCTAACCAAGTGTTTGTGGTCTACCACCATGGCGAAGGAAGTCAAGTTGCGCGTCTACCTATACGCTATTCGCCCTATCATGATGTACGGATCGGAGACGTGGGCGGCACCGAAGACGCAGGTGGAAAGGTTGGACTGCACGGAGAGGAAGCTTTTTAGGCGTTTGCTTGGATATTTCTGGCCGCGTGTATGCCATAACAAAGACCTTTTACAAGGAAATCGACGAAGTACATCAACGCTTGACACGAGGGAGGTGCCAGCATCTCCTAACGCCATCTCAAGCAGCAATGGAAAGTCGACTTCGACTGCTCGGGCATATACTAAGAAGAACGCCGGATCGTCTCGTACAACGCGCTTTAAGAATGCTTCTAAATCCTGTCTGGAAACGGTAATACCTGGGCGTAGAAAAGCGAAAGTTCTGGACGAATGTGGTTAAAGAGGATTTGAAGTCACTCGGCATCGAAAGACAGTTCAGGCGCTATGTTTCGTTTCGCAGGAAATGGAATAGTGGCCGCTGGATGGAATGTGTTCGAATTGTGGCTGAAGGCCGTGAAAAATAGACACGGCTGACTACTAGGACGGCACACCTCGGTGAAGATGCGGAATGACCGCGGCAGGCGAAAGCCAATCGATTAAGCCAAGTCAATGCTTGTCTTGGAGCGAGTCACACGCTGATCACGGTGGTATCACTCAAATCGTCCAAGACCGCCTTTGAACAGAGTTATGGCTCTTCAAAGATGCCTAGATTTTGAGGGTGAAAAATTGGTGGACGAGTTGTCTCAGGCCCGTATTTCTCTTCATTTGCAGTCGTTGCGGGAGGGAAGCCAGGACAAGGAGACAGCCCGACAGTGAACTGAAGAACAACGACTTGTTGGAATTCATCCATCCATCGAGCCGCTATCGAGTTCGAAAATCTGTTAAGGGGTCGGGGCCCGTGGTGGTGGGCGAAGGGGGTCGGGCCTGTGGTGGTCGCTTATATCTCGCTCATTTGGAGGAAATGAGATCTGGCATTTGGCACGTGTTATATAGGAGGAGTCTTCTACACAATTACATGAAAATCTCAAAATTCATATCTTAGGGTGTACTGTGCCTTTAAATACAGTGTTCACGATAGAAATCGTTTTCCTGTTTCCTAGCGCTATCCTGAGAATGGACCCATGCTGATTCCAATGATGTCTCTGGAAATTGCACAAGACTTTCAGGTAACGGAGTTATGGTTCCTCAAAGTTAGAGTTAATTGAACAAATTGAAAGCCAAATTGAGCTAACCTCCGGTTTTGCAGCCGATGGCGCGAGCTGACCTTGAGTAAAGAGAGAAGATAAGAATGAAGGGAATAACGGGGCGAATGATTGGAAATCATAGCCTATCTCACTATCTCGAGCATTCATTTGTTCACGTCCGGTGGGCGTGTGTTGCGCTTCTGGGATTTGCCTTATGCTCGAAGTGGCAACTTTCTGGGCTCTTTTTGGAGCTTTTCCTGGGTCGTTTTCATGCGTTCTTTCGACGTCGAACGTTACAGTGTGCCCCCTCTACTACCCATTCCTAGTGGAAACTTAAACACATTTCTTATCGCGAACATTGCCTTCAAACAGGAACAATAAAGCCAGCTCTAAACCTTTACACTAATTTCACCCAAATCCCACCACCGATACAATGAATCGTGGAGGAAGAACAGTCAACGAACGGACCCAGTTGATTGATTACCTGGCCAAACATGCTATCAATCGAATCAAGACGAGGCCACTCTGAGAATAGGTGGGGTATTGCGATGTCTAAGGTAAGCGCTCATTCCCCAGCTTCCTTCAATCGGTGTGGAGAGCCGAAAGGCGCAGCAATCGCCCTTCAGCGCATAGCGATCGACACCTAACTGCGCCGCGGCTTCTACGAAAATGGCACGGAACCGACTGAATCGTATTATTTCCACATCTTCCTTTCTTAGGTTCTTATGGAGCGCAGCCATATTCTAGGCCAGTTAACGTTTCCGATGCTTTTTCGCTTTCTTTACTGTGCCTGTTATAAATGGTGAAAACATTGCATTATCTATGGAAAGCTCAAACGAAAATTACCGTGAACGCTGCCTCTAAACCGATTTATATTGCACAGAGCAGCACGACACAAAGAGGCGGTTCAAATCGAGCGAAAATAGGTAAGCCTGATATGCAGTAACGCGCCGAGGTATAAAACTGGGCACCACTAATTCGGAATTTGCCCGGAACCAAACTAGCAGTATGGTTCCTGTTTAGATGCAACGACGTTTCCATTGTTGTTCTTGTCATCTTCTGTCCACACTCTCTACCAAATGGTCATGACGTGGTTCCTCATACCTGTGATGGCGTATTTTACACCATTGGCCAACCTCCGGCAGCTGTGACAGATGTTGCATATATAAGCAGGTTTTCCTAAGGCGAGTTGGGGAGTTTTGATTGCTCTTTCATTTTTTTTTCTTTCATCCGTGCCCGTGTTCATTGGAGAGGTCGCCGTTGGTATCCTTAACATATAGAGTTGACTTTTTCTTCTTGCGTGCAGAAAAAATTTGCAATGGCTGCGTGGTCCCGCATGGATGACGCAAGTTACAGGCGTTACGGGTGACTAGGCTAGCCTGAGTATATTCAATACCTCATCGCACGCGGGGCCCGCAGCAAAGGCTCGCCAGGGGTTGATTTAAGATCGCGACGTCCCGCCCTATTTTTAGTTTTTTTGTTCATTTGTTTTGCTTAATTACTTTCTTTTTTACTTTTTCGTTTTTTTACGTTGCTTTTGTTTCGTTGCTTTGTTTTTCATTGATATTGTTCTTTTTCCTTTGAATTTTTTTGTTTCTATCCGATTATCGTTTTTGCCATCTTTCGTTCGAAGCTTCGTTTCTTTGTTTTTTATTTGTTCGGTTTTTGCCTGTGTTATGTTTTGTCTTGGGTTCTTGATTTTTCTGGTTTCTTCCTGATTTATTCTGTTCTCCTATTTTTGCGTTATATGTATGTATTATCGCGTGTTTTTATTGGCATGACGTAAGCCTTTCTCAGGCGTAAAGCATACACGCTCGTAAACGTGGCTGGAGATAACTACGGAATCGAACCGTATGGCTTTAATAACATAATGCTTACGCATTTTGAAGTGACAAAACGACTCCGCCAATGCCGTTACATGAGCAAAGGTCTCGCCCTAGCAGTTAACGCTCCCTGTGTTTGTTCAATTTTTCTCCGAACGCACCGTTGCTGGGCCATCTTCGCCGTCAGGGTGGCGCGTGGTTCACTTGTTAGGCAATCTACCAAACAGTACCGACGGTGAATATGACCCAGCAACCTTGCGCTGCAGTGAAAAGATGCAAACACAGGGGCGTGAAAAATATGCAGAAGTGGTGCCTAACTTCTAACTCGTGTAGCGGCAATGTGGGTCGTTTTTGACACTTCCAAATACGTAGGCCTCGGGAATCTGAGCCACACCACTCTTATTTCAGTAGTTATCTCAATCACGTTTACGAACGTGTATGCACATGCCTTTAAGGTCTGCTGTGTTGTCCCCGCCTACAGTATCTCCTCTCTCTTCTTGTAAAAGCGCAGCCAACAGAGAATGAAGAAGAGAATCGATCGCAGCGCCGCATGGTCGATTCTCCTTCGCTGCATATTGCCGCGCTGGAGACAAGAGACTAATTGACCCAATAGGTGCAACGCAACACGCCCTTGGGAAGAGGCAAAACTCGCCAATAAAAACGCCGTAATAATATAACAAAAAACAAAACAAAATAGGAAAAGAACAAGGAAACAGAACTCTTGAGGAAAAACTTAAAAAAGGAACCCAAAAACAAAAACACAAACAAAACAAACAAACGAGAAAACAACAGATCTAATAAACGGTTGTCAAAAAAAAATCAATAAAAACAAAATGCATAAAATAAAAAAAAGCGCAAAAGCATTGTACGACGAACAGAAAAAAGTAAAGCTTGTAAATGCAGGGTTCTCGTGAGTTGCCCTCTCAAGAAACACAGTTGTCAAAAATTCAGCTAGCTGGAATCTGAGCCTTGCGGACTCCTCAAACGCGCTGTGCGTAACAAGAGTCGTCTTTCTCCTTGAAAACGAGTAACTGGATTTCTTCCTTTGAAGCAACACTGGCAGCCGGACTCACTCTGAGTATAGAGAATAGACTTCGTACGAATCGCTCCCTTTATGTGTGACCTTCGAAATCGGAAACGCCTGCTCCATCGTTCTTGTGAAGCCAAACGAATAATATTAAGATGGGAGTTTGGGCCAGCGCAGGCCGGCCATTCTTCATTTGTCGAAGCCAAAAGAATATTACATGAGAGGTGATCCGGCGAAGCTGGCTCAATGCGTTTATGCAGCCAAACGAATTACCGCACTGATGAAAGGGGTCAGCGAAGCCGTTTGGTTTTCCATTTGGCGACGCCAAACGTGATACTACACACTATACTTGAAGCCGAACTCGAATGACTTCGAATCATCATCCGATTGAAAAAGCTCGACTTCGATGAAATCAACCAAGTCGACTATTCGAAAAGTGGAAAATCCGGCTAAATCGAAAGCCGATCATTCGAAAAAGGGCGATTTTCGGATAAGTCGAGAAGTCGATCATTCGAAAAAAGGCGATTTTCGGATAAGCTCGAGAAGTCAGATCATTCGAAAAAGGGCGATTTTCGGATAAGTCGAGAAGTTTGACGATCATTCAGCGAGTAATATCCGGAACTTAATCAAATTTTTACGCTATGAAGAGTACCTGGTGTACTTGTTATCCGAAGATAATTCTTCTTATAATGGATATACAAAATTTCGGATTATTCAATCGATTCAGATAATGCCATTTTTTCAATGATTCGGATACGGATATCCGTTCGCTGTATGATTTCGCAACAAAGTTCAATTGAGGCAGAAAATGAACCAGGTTCTCAAGGCGAGCCTCTGAAATCATCCATAATTGAAGAAACAGAAGTGCTTCATTGCATTTGCAGCATGTTCACATACAAACTTCAATCTTCATAAATGCATATTAATAAAAATATGAAAACAAATCCTCAATTACCTCTTCTATCGTCGTTGGGAGACACATTATTATCCATACACTGCGGTTTCTCAGAGCAACTGGCTAGTGAAAAGTGGCGTATGCAAAGCAACTATACAAAAAGCTTCTACTCTGGAATATCCAGCCACTTGGTCATCTCAATTCTCTGGCCACGCTCCATTTTTCTCGCGCCGCAACGACTTTTTCCGATTTCGTAAGGAGGAGGAAAACCCTGAGTTGATGCACTAAAAAGAAGGTGGTACGGAAAATGGGCGTGGCCGAGTGCAATTTTTCCCAATTTATCCGATTTTATCCAAAATTATCCGATTTCATCCGAAATTTTACCTGAATTTTATCCGATTTTTCCGAATTTTTGACCCTTCTGGATAAGTACATCTGATTCAGGATAATGCCAATTTTGAATTTCAGAGGATATTATTCTGATTTAGATAATGCGTTTTTTTTTTTCGAATTTTCGTATATAGGATTATCCAATCTCGGATATCCGAAAAAGGAGTGATTCGGATACTAAGTATAGTACTCCTGGCTAGTAGCCGGCCAGTGGCTAGCAGCCACAATAGTGTCACTGAGAAAGATGTTGGAAATGCCAGCTACCCATCTGGACTTTGGGGTTGTTCGGTCGTGAGCTATCCTAATAGTGAATAAACAGCGGAGAAAAAGCGCCCAGATTAAGCCAAATAGCTGTTTGTAACGTTTTTTGGACGTGGACAAGCTTACGGGCCCTGGGTTAGTTTCCGCAAGTGCGCGCTAATGGGGAAATGTGCGCGAATCTATCGGGCTGACGTGGCGGAGTTCCTTGGCAATTTGCCATCGAAAACGTCCGCGGCGCCAATAAGCTCGTCAGAACGGGGCGGGCGAGCTAAGAGCAGGCGTACTTGGGGCTAATGAAATCTTTCGCCGTCTAAGCTTTTATCGATTTCTATCTCGTTTTCGCTGCTTTTTTTTTTCGACCCTATCCCCTCCAGCATCTGATAGCGTAGTATTTCACACTACAAACTCAAAAGCGAGATTCATCGTGATCACTGCTTCTAGGAGCTGAAATAGGCCTCAGCTGATATCTGAGCTAGGTATGGGGTGTCAGCTTGTGCGCTACATTAAGAACGTCGCGACGCATCCGCGCGGGAAAAGAGGCCATCCTTATCAAAGCTCTGTTCATACAGCCAACGCAAATCGTTCGGATATTTTGCGTTTCCTGTTGTGCGTGTAGGCGGCAAGCTCGGTGCCCGCATGTTATAACATCGTGGCACCTATTTTGCACTAACCGTCGTTAGGGACCGTTGCCATATAAGCACGATCCGAGCAGACTGTACACTCGTTGTCCCATACCTGGGTGTAATTGAGAGACTCATTTTAGTTTTCGATTGTTAATTCCCCGCCGTTGTTTCCCGGACAGTAGTCATAGGGCCCTGAAGCCAGCTTCTCAAAATTATCGATTCTTTCATTTTTATTTAAAGACTTCACCTGAGTCTGCACAATAATCGCTAAGTGAATCCTTTCAGAACTTTTTTGTGCTGGTAAGCTATTCTTTTTTCGCATTCTGATCTCCATAAATATGCACTAAAAATATGTAATGGAGCTGTTGCGTTGAACGAAAAAGTCAATTTGGCTGTCATGTTCCATGTACCGTCCGGAATGGCTGAATCGGAAGGGTAGAAAATTTTTAAAGTCGATTGAAAAAGTCGGCTTTTTATTCGAAAAAGTCGATCATATTCGAAAATGTAAAAAGTTTTTCTGGACTTATTCAGAAAAAGTCGATCGTTCGAAGTAAGTAGAAATTTCGGCTAAATCGGAAAGTCGATTATTCGTGTAAAGTCTAATTTTCGACTTATTCGAAAAGTCGATCATCTGAAAAAAAAATTTCTAATTTGCCTTAAGCATACTACACACCAGACAGAAGAGAGTGGAGTAGTTGAGGGAGAGTGGCGCTGGGGCTTCCGTTGGTGCAGTGCAAGTGATGAGGTGCTCCTGGGAAAGGGAATATTGTGGTTCATCTCGCACCGTAGCTGCAAGCGTTTTGCGATCAACTCAGCACCTTGTGTGTAAACATACCATATAACGTACTGCGACGCTTAACAACAGTTACAGCAAAACTTCCAAAAATCGTAGTATTCTGAATGGTATTGATTTTAGAAATTCCGATAACAGAATACGTATTCGGATGGTAATTATTCAAACACATATATCGATTCACATCTATTCGAAATGGCACAACTAGTAGAAAATGCGGGGCAAGGGTCTGGCTTTTTCCGGCCCCAGAAAGTACCGCTGAGCAGTGAGGCATACTGAGGCATGACTGACAGTTACAGAATTGACAGTTGCTCGATTTCTCTCCGTTGGTTTCCGTCTCTTGTGTAGGACTCCATGGTTCGTGTGGCTTTGTTTTCATTTAAAGCCTTCACCACTATGTAACAGTGCAAAATCACATTTTTACCACGTGAATACTTCTTCCAAATCTGTCAATGCTGAAATGTTTTCCTTCAGATTCGCCAGTATGCAGAGTTCAGTAAAAGATAGTGAAAGTGATTAATGTTGAGGCAATTGCGTGTGATCTCAAAGTTAGAAAATGGCGGTGGAGTAACACATTAGAAACGCGCAGCAGCTCTCTTTTTGAATTTTGAATGACAGGTTGAAAATTTAAAGTGGAAGAATTATATCATATTCTATTCCGGATAGCAATCTACCCGAATCACCGCTATGTGTGCGCCTTCGTAAACCGCATCGGCTTTACCCCCACACTCTCTTTCCTGTTTCTACACTCGCCACGCACACGCACGCGGAGAATCGAAAAGCTGAATTTTCGGCCATCGGAACGGTAGCAAATAAGTCTATATATTTCGATTTATACGATAAGCTTCGGTCGCGGAGGAACAAAGCAAATTTCGTTACGAAACGGGTAGTGCGATACAAGTCTATATTGTATTTCAATATACGATGTTTGAGACAAACGTAGGTCAAGATATACAAACATACGTGGAAAAGTAGAATTGAAACTGACGGAGCGGAGCGGTTGAGCGATGGGCCTTTACAGTTCCAGCTTCTTTTGCGATCTCTGAGTTTAAAATGTTTAGCCAGCTGTGACGTATCATGACAATTACTTGGTTTTGCTCAAATTTATAAAGACTGATCCTGCACATAGACGGTGAAACTTGTTGCTTCACGTCTCGTTTTCGGATTGGTGATATGGTATTTTTATGTAGAGTCTTCCTCTTCTTTACAGAGAGTGATACATAGATAGAAACAACAGAACTATTCAAGGGTCTGGGATGTTCTATGAACCAGATAGGCATCAAATATTTTCGTTTTGACTGTAGAGATGGTAATTTAAAGGATGATGGATTTCTCTTTCATCTGTGTCGGAATTTCAGAAGTACAGGGGTGGTAGTAATCTTGTCTTTTAACGCGGGTCAACTCCGCGCTACTGACCGTTGGGTTGACCACGAATCAGCCACAGCTTGGCCGTGAACTAACCACCCCTGTAACAAGGACTGCATTTCCTTCTTATAATTCAATGTAAAGCATCTGTTACATGGAAACAACACAACGACTACATATTAAGTCAAGGCAAAAGCGATTGATGCATCCGCAGTCTCTTTTTAAACCCTGAATTCGAAGCAGTTCGTTGACGTTTTTCGAGACCACAGCAAACGATTTGATCCCCTGGATCATTATAATTGCAGGCAAACATATGGAGAGTTGGAAATCGGAGGAGACAATGGAATTTAACTCAATTTCGAGGCTATTAACGGAAAGAGCATCAAAATTGTATATATTTTCACAGCTGCTTATTTGTACTATATTATCTGTAAAGAAACATGATTAATAAACACCAAAGAAGGCTAAAGCTACATCTTTTTACTTATTCTTAAGTTACAAAGAACAAATTAGGTAAACGCATTAATCGTGTTTACCTTTGGTATTTCTTTGTTTTCTACATAGTGCAGAGAAAAATAAATTTGAAAAGTGCGCATTTTTGAAAAACACAGAGCTGGAAAACGAGTTGCATGTTAACCGCTCGCAAAAAGTCTTTCATAGAACTTTTTGTGAGACCGTTCTTTCGTCTCTCTCACTGCAGACATATTTCTCACCGTCTGCCAGTTAGAAGATCTTCAACCGGTGGTCTGATATGTTCGCCGCCCAAGAGTGAAACTCTATTGGAAGAACTGCTCAGTGACCACGCAAAATTTTCATTTCAAAACAGGAGCAGCAGTTTCTTAGACCGAGGTCTTCGACTTCTCCCACTTCCAATCTCAAGAGGAAACCACTTTCGTTAGTGAGTGCTTGAAGAATAAATTTCTTTCTCATGCCTTATTTGCTGTCATACGAGCTGGTGATCAGCTACTCCACTGACCGATGTGATAACCACCCGCTTAGCGGCGGTTAACCTCGCGGCCACGGCATGCAGAATTTTACTACCAATTCCCAGATATCCTTCGGTCCTTTACAGTGAAAATCCTTTTATAATCGCGTTGACTGCAGTCAACCAGTTAGATATTTTTATCTTGTTCTAAACAAGATTCGATTTCGAGACTTCCTTGGTAATCAAGTGGTCCTACAAGAGCCCGGACAATATATTGGTTTGATGCATAATTATGGAACGTTTTTCGGAAATATTTTTATTCAACAAGAACAATAACAATATTAAATCAAACATGTTTAAATTATCATTCGAGAGAATAGTCACCATCCACTTCAAGAACTGCTTCCAATTTGCTTGGCAGTCGGTCGATTCCAAGTGCGAAGAGGTCACGACTTCTTGGAGGCAAATCCACGCTTTGACATCAGCCCCCAGGTCATCCAAGTCGTCGTAGACTTTGTTTGTTTGCCAGTTTTTGAAAGTGCGATTGCCATGATAGTCCGTTGGTGTTTCTGTCGGTGAATACGGCGGATGTGGAAGTAGATCCCTTCCCTTGTTGGCGATGGAATCGTTTACATGGCGCTTTACGTGTGGACGGATTTTATAGTGATGGAACACCATGTGGTTTCTTTGCGCAGTCTTTTCGCCTCGATTGCAGCGTTAAGGCGATCAAGCTGAGCCCAGATAGACGTCGCTTTTGATGTTTAATTGCCGCTTACCATTTCTGTCAGGGATTCTCCATTGTAGCCTTCCATCTGCGTCGTTAAACCAATAAAAAATATCATTTGAAATGATTTCCCAAGGGATGATTCCTCTTCTGTCCCACCACACACACCACATAGCCTTCTTACAGTGCATGTCTTTTGGTATTCCTTGGAGGGAAATTCCTGGCGAGACGGAGATATTCTTTTTTTGAACTTTTTCTGGAGAAAAGCCATGACTAATCCCCAGTGACGTGCTTGTTCGTTTCGCTGTAATACATCTGTGAGAATTCGAACGCGTTCAGCTTTGCTGTTGTCAGAAAGTTCGTGGGGCGCCCACTCAGCCAATTTCCATACATTTCCAAGCTTCTTCAGACGTCGAATGTTCGTTGATTGATTTTCTTCAGCCAGCAATCGCATTGTCATTCATTTGTCCTCTTCCACGGCTGTCAGAAGTGCTTGATCATCAAAATCCAATGGCCGACCTCTTCCTTCTTTATTTTCTAAACTAGTGCCACCTGATTTGAAGTAAATAAACCACTTCCTTACTGCACTATCAGTAATTGTTCGTTCGCCAAAAACTTCGTTGAGATCGCGAAATGATTGGGCTGCGGTCCATCCTTGCCCGTACTCAGACAGTCGGGGCAGGGTCAGGCAGAACGTTGTCCAGGACCTCGAGAAAGCTACCCCCCCACTTGTAGATCAAAATTTTTGGAAAATGTTCAAAACTTTTATGTCCCCCTTAGGTTCTGAAAAGATTTTAACAGTTTTTGTTGTCAAAATTTTCAATAAAAAGCATATTTCGATCTGAAATTTGAAAAAAATAGCTGCTGCACTTCCTATCCGACTAATTGGCCTCGGGGAGTGTAGTTTTGACTTGCCCTTGAGCAACAACATCTGTATTGAGAAAGAAGTAATAAAAATTGTGACACTGATCGCCTCACAATCTCATGATGGCATAACGATGAAGAAAATAATGGGGGCAAATTAAAGCAGAAATCAAAGAACGCTAGATACTGGTTCCTTGCTTGCATCAAGTTTTTTCCTAATCTTGATCGTGCAGTAATAAAAAGTCAGGAATGATTTAAAAATGACGCAATAGGCGGGCTTGAGCTGATAGGAATTTTTTGTAGTGTAAGAAATTCTTAATCGTAAGGCTTCACGACACCTCTGTGCGAACCTGGTTGGATAGAGTCATTCAGGATACGAGGGAAGAATGAATGATACACCATCAAAACTATTAGTATTTCGATGGAGTTTCTGTAAGAACAATGACTGATAGCACTATCAAATAGCAGATACTGGCCGGAGTCTACATTTTGACGGATAAGAAACCTCCAACTAGGTTTGCATCAAGACCTCCAGATGGGCGGAACCATTTTGTGGGTACGTAAACCTTCACAGGTTCGAAAAAGTTTGATTCCCAACTAATATTGTTCGAATAGAAGGGGTGCGAGCGCGGGTGGGAGAGGGGGTGTTACCGGCGGTGGTTTTGCGAGCACTGTACTGCGCAACAGTGCCCTCAAGACCACCGCCGGTGGCAGACGCAGTTTGGCATTAAAGCGCGATATTTTTCGACGGCTTGTCGCAGTAGTAAGTTAAATCCCTTGCTCCGGAATGCTCTAAACAGAGGAGTTTTAGAGCGACATCGTAGTAGTTAGTAGACGATAGTCCATCATTCAACCTTCAGGATCTTAGGATTGCTTTTTTGAAAAAAAAAATAGCGCTGTTCAATCTCGGCCGAAGGCGCGGTTTTGGACAACGGTGAAACGTGTTTTAGGCAATTTTCTTCGTAATTTTGAGGTGATGGAGTTGTGTTAGGCATCATTTTGTGGGGAATTTCACGGAGAGTCTGATTTTTTTTTCATAATTTTGAAAATCTGAAGTTTTATAGGGAGACGTACGTTGCCCAATTTTTGAAGTGAAGAATTTAAGCAGTGATAGGCCTAATTAATGAATGTCGTCTAAAAATTTGTTTTATGTGCTGTATATTTGTATACTGCCTAAAACTTGCCTATTACATCGTTGCGTAAAAATACTTTCCTCACATGGTTACGTCGCTCCGCCGACTGTTCAACCAACTTCACTTACTACTCTCTAGTTCGGCTTTCAACTTTGTTCGTCTTCGCCCTGGCCTACACCCAACTGTCGCTACTGCATGACACGTCCTAACTTCTACTCAACTCCTTCGTCTGGCCATCGCTCGATTTGGTGAAATAGCCCCCTCACCCCGACCGATATCGACTATCGACTTGTGCTGCCGTTTCGATCGCTGATCATCATGGTACTTTCTCCTACTCGATCGTCTTCTGTTCCGCCTCGCAACGCCAAGAGAAGTCGCACGGATGATGCTTCTAGCTGTTCTGATTTCTACACTCGCATCCAGTCACTTGCAGAAGATTCAACGATGCCATCTTACGTGAAGCCGATAATCGAATTATTGCTGGAGACCAAACAAGAAGTCAAGGAGATCAACAGAAGAAATGAAGAGTTAGTTCATGAAGTTGTTAATTTGAGAGCAGAGAATGTTTCTCTTAAACGTCAGTTGAACTCTTTTAATTCTAAACCTGAATCTCGTCCTCCTCCACTATGCAATTCTGGTTCTGACTTGATCAATATTTCTGTTCGCAAGTCTGAGTATGATCCTGATCTGGAAAGATCAATTGTTCTGTCTGGCGTACCAGAATCTATTTGTTCTAGCTCTGTTGGTAGATATTTTCAAGATCTTTGCTATGTCAATCAGATTCTCGAGTTTCTTGATGTTCAGTGTGCCCCTCTTACAGCATATCGTATGGGTGATCCTCGTAAAACTCGTTTGCTGAAAGTTGTATTACCGACGTCTCGCTTCCAACAGGAAGTTCTTAGACGAGCTCCTCGACTGCGGTTCTCATCTCACAAAGGCGTATACGTACGTCGCTCCCTTACGAGGGAGGAGAGAGAGCGCAGGCGAAGAGAGCGTCTGAGTAACGGAGGGGAATGGTCTGGGTCTCAGTCGGTTCCCCTTAATCCAGCAGCTGAGGAAAGTACTACCCAGTCCACGGCTTCCCAGTCGGGAAACCTGGTGTGAATCTCCGGGCCTCATGTCAATCGATATCCTTCCTGCTCTCTAATATACGATCGTTAATGAAAAACTCGGAATCCCTTGTTGCTAAGCTTTGCCATCAAAATTTTGACTTAATTCTTCTCACAGAGTCTTGGCTAAACTCTAAAAATGATTTGCCTCCACTCCTAGGTGTTGCTAACTCTCATTACCATGGAATTCGATGTGATAGGAACAACAATAAAGGTGGTGGTCTCGCTCTACTATTAAAGAAATCTTTCTGTTATAAGGTTGTGTGGCAGGAATCTGTTCAAAAGTCTTATGAAATTCTTGTATGTGACGTATACCTTGAGAAAACAGTAAGGCTTATTTCGGTATATAGAACCCCTAGCTGCGATGCCAGAAACACCTACCAACTCGTAAAAGCGATCAGCGATTTCTGCTCATGTGAATACTCCTGTGTTCTTCTTGGAGATTTCAATTTGCCTCTTCTACATTCTAATAGTGCTACTCTGAGCTGTGCAGTCACAAAGAACTTCCGTGAAACTCTCAGAAGCCCACAATCTGGCGCAATATGTGCCTTTTCCAACCAGAGAGGACGCATTTTTGGACCTTATTTTCTGCAATGAGCGCGATCTGGTCAAAGATGTTCAGGTGACGGCGCCGATTGGCTCGAGTGACCACGCCACAGTTGAGTTTTTCATCGATTTATTTGCCTCGCCGACTCGCGCCTATTGGATTAGAGATTTTAAGGCCGCGAATCATTCTGCGATTCAGAATTACTTAAGCAATGTCGATTGACTAGGATCTTTTAGCACGGCAATGTCAGTGGACGACACATACAAAATTTTTATCGCATGCCTTCAGCACACGATTGAGATTTTTGTTCCGGTTCGGAAAAGTGGAATTGCCAATTTGCGCTTGCCGCCTTACCTCAGAAGGATGTTGGATAAAAGGGATTCTCTGTGGCTTAACGCTGTTTCTAACAACAACGCTATTTGCTGGGACAAACATAAGACTTTTAACGTAAAGTTGAAAAGCAGTTGAATCGTTTCAACATTTATTTTGAGAAAAGCACATAGAATCCAATGATCAAAATAAGTTTTACAGGTACATGAACTCTTTCGGTTCTAAACGGCGAGGTATTCCCGGTTTAGTAGTAGGTGACAATACGTTTACTACAGATTCCGATAAAGCCCAATTATTTGCAGAAATTTTTCAAAAGCCTACATAAGTGGAAATGAGGACAAGTTTAGTGCTGATGCTGTTGTTCCTTCCTATCCTATTATGGATAACTCTTTATGGCTCTACAAAGAAGAGATTTTCGAACTCCTACGTAAATGGCCGAATTCCTTCTCAATCTCCGGACCTCATACCTCTCACTTTCGTCAAAGGTGTACTTTGTCAAATAGTAAAACCTTTAGAATATATATTTAACTTGAGCTTGATGCGAGGTCAAGTGCCAGTTCGTTGAAGCATGCATTTGTAACACCAATACCAAAGGAACCTCTCTCTGATCCCAATAACTATAGGCCAATAAGTATAACATCAATATTCTCTCGCACCTTTGAGAAAATAGTTAAGCGTCATGTTTTGAACCACCTCGAAAATAACAGCATAATCTCTAGAGAGCAGTATGGCTTTTTGCAAAGAGAAATCTGTCGAAACTGCAATGCTTACATCGCTGAATGACTGGACTGACGCAGTCGAGTCTAAGAATCGGGTTGATGTAGTATATTTTGACTTTGCAAAGGCTTTGATCGAGTCCCTATTCAGAAGCTGCTCTTCAAGTTAGCTGAAATAGGTCTCACCCTCGTCTCATCTTGTGGATAAGAGGCTTTCTCGAAGGTAGAACGTTTCAGGTGAAGGTGGGTAGAGAGTACTCATCCTCGCTCTCTGCTAGCAGCGGAGTACCTCAAGCAGGAGTACTTTCGCCCATACTGTTTCTGATATTCACTTATGATTTACCTAATCATATCCTTAGTTTTAATGTTGCATGTAAGATGTACGCCGACGATATCAAGATTTATAAGGCTATAAGGAGTCCAAGCGATGAAGGAAATGTGCAAAATGCTGTTACTTTTGTTCAGACCTGGGCCTCTGAGCATGGTCTACCCCTTGCAGCCGAAAAATCTAAGGTATTTGTCATTGGTGAAGTACTGTCAACATCCCCTGGATACTTTATTGGAAGCGTGAAGTTGAATCAAGTCACCGAAGTGCGCGACCTCGGTTTTCTTGAACCATAAATTGGACTTCCAAACTCATTGCAGAAATATTGTTCGAAAAGCAACTTATAGAACTTATAATTTGTTTAAGACCCTCAAAAGCAGGGATACCAGGCTTCTTTGAAAGCTTACAAAATCTATGTACGTCCAATAGTAGAGAACGGAACCACCGTATTCAGTCCTTATAAAAAGAAAGACATCGAGTTGCTAGAACGAGCTCAGAATAATTTTACGCGTAAACTTATGTTGAGATGCAGCGGACTTTCGTACAGCTGTATTCCCAATGGCGCCGCCCGAAGCAAGCAGTTAGGGTTGCGTTCGTTGAAAAGTAGAAGAAATCGTAATGATTTGTTGATGATGTATAAAATTTTGACCAGAAGGGTCTCTATTGACTTTTCCAGTATTCTCAAATTTCAATCCAGTAGGACTAGGAGTGGTGGTTTTAGCATTCGTGGCTCTGTGGCTAGAAGCCAAGTCAGAAGAAACTTTTTCTGCAACAGGGTTTTCCACAAGTTTCGATCGTTGATCAATCAGAACATTTTGGCAATGAGCCTAGGTTCCTTCAGAACTTTCATCAGCTGCCAAAGGATAGTCGATGAATTGTAGCCTTTGTATGCTTTCTTTTCGTGAATCTTTTATTTTAATTTTTTTTATAGCTATTTTTATCAATGTTGATTTACAACTGTTTTTTTTACTTGCTAGAGTGCAGGATTTTCGTATATCATGGCCACTGTGTTTTTAACTGTTTTAATTACGCGTGACGACAGTCCGCGTCCATTAAATAAATAAATAAATAAATAAAATGTACTGTTGTGGTGCTGTACTATTGTTCTTTTTGATCTTTTTGTTGCTATCACAATATGTGAGACAACTAGGTCCGAAACCCTCGTTCCACGACGTGTCTTCTTCACAGATAGAGAAACACAACTGAGAACACCCACGATTTTTCAAAGTTTTGGCCCAAAGTTTTTACGTCCCCTCCTAAAAAACTTAATTTCGAAAAATTTTGCGTAGCCCCTGTTGTCCAGCTGGACAACGCCCGCCTGACCCTGAGTCGGGGCTTAATACATACGTCGGCACATTAGCATTAGTACGCCAGGTTTGCCCAACGCTCGTAGTGTGCAGGAGCTGTTGGTTGCGGCAGCATATCCTGCCAACGTATGCTGGCGTTCTAGCGAAGGAATTTGGGCTGCCACCCTCTTTACCGGTGTTGGGTGGGATCCTTGTAACGGACAGCAGCACGGAGGCCAACCTCGTCGCGATTTGCAACAAGGACATCATCTTCGCCTCGGTCCACAACGAGGAGGCCTTCCTCGCGATGGGCCATGGGGATGATCTCCTAAGCGTTCAAAATTAACGTCCGAAAAATGTACAACGTCACCTCCTCGGACTGGCCTCAAACGGCCAACTGCCCCCTCGGCGAGACTGGCCGCCTTATATACCCGCCGCCATCGTACAAGAGGATGCTGCAATGTTCATTCGTATAAGACAAATCAATGGAGAAGAGTGTCAGCAGACACTATACTTGGACAAATTGAAAATTTTTCGAATGATCGACTTTTCGAATAAGAAGTCGACTTTCTCAATCGACTAAAAAAATTATCTATCCTTCCATTCAGCCATTCGGACGGTACGTGAAGATGTGACAGCCTAATTGACTTTTTCGTTCCCGCAACAGCTCCATTACATATTTTTGAATTATTTGCGACTTAGGGAAGTCTTTAAATAAAAATGAAAGAATCGGTAATCTTGGAAGCTGGCTTCAGGGTCTAACGACTATTTTCCGGGGGAACAACGACGGGGAAGTAACACTTGGAAACTAAAGCGAGTCTCTTAAATTTACCGAGGGATGGAGCAACGAGTGTACAGTCTTCTCGGATCGTGTTAATACTTAGCGGTCCCTATCGACGGTTATTGTGAACTAGATGCCACGTTTTATAATATGCGGGCACTGAGCTTACCGCACAACGGGGTACGCAATATATCAGTGCGATCTGCGCTGACTGTATGAACAGAGCTTTGATAAGGATGGCCCTTTTCCTTGTGCGCGCTCGGATGCGTCGCGACGTTCTCAATGTAGCTCACAAGCTGACACCTCATACCCTAACTCAGATATCAGCCGAGGCCTGTTTCAGCTTCTAAAAGCAGTGTTCACAATGAATCTCGCTTTTAGGTTTTCAGTGTGAAATACTACGCTGGCAGAGGTTAGAGGCATAGGGTAAAAAAAACAGCGAAAACGGGCCAGAATTCGATAGAAATGACGGCGAAAAGATTTCGTTAGCCCAGTACGCCTGCTCTTAGCCTGCGCGCCCCGTTCTGATGAGCTTGTGGCGCCGTGGACGTTTTCGATTGCAAATTGCCAAAGAACTCCGCCACGTTCAGCCCGATCGATTCGCGCACATTTCGCCATTATCGCGCACTTGCGGAAACTAGCAGGGTCCACGCCCAGAACGTTACAAACAGCTATTTTAGCTTATTCTGAGCGCCTTTCTCCGGTTTATTCATTATTGGATAGCTCACGACCGAACAACCCCATTTCTAAATCGAACTCGAATATGAGATTTATCGTGAACACTGCCTTCAAAGGCTACAGCCAGCTGAAAGTTTCTATGGGGTCGATCATCTAGCACTTCTGGTCCATCATCTACCACTTTCTCATAGAATGTTGATGGAACTGTCAAACAACACCAAAACAACTATGACCCAAACTCCACTTGCAGGAAAACTTAAAAAACAATTTTGGCGCGAACTTCAAGGCATTTTTTAGGGTATTCAAACTGGTTTTTCTTTACAAATCAGGATTTTTCCACTAAAGAGGCCAAGCTATACAGAATATGAATAAGCCTATGGTTTTCTACGCGTACTATCCCTCTAATATGACAATTTTCCTCCTAGACGATCAGCATAATTTGTCCACCGTTTCCCCATTTTCATTGCCATTCAAACACCTTTATTTAAAATCTTATAAGCTCTTAATTCAGTATAGAATTCATTGAACGTTGCGCACATGTAGAAATAAGAAAAGAAAACTAATTAGATAGTTGAAAGAAGGCATCAATTATGTTTGTCTGCCGCTCCAAAAATTGTGATGCGCGCGAAGCGCGCACCAGATTTGGTTTGAATTGGCCATGCGCGCGAACCGTTTTTCGAAATCTCAATTCAGAGTGAACGAAGAAATTAGCTCTAAATTGCATTGAAAAGAGCGCAAAAAGTTGGTATAGTAACCCAAAAATGGTTTGGAATGGTTTACTGGTTTTCGAGTAAAAAGTGAAAGACCGCGCGTTTTTGTTGTTAATCTCCTTTTTTTTTCAGACGGCGTTCACGATCTTGCGGGTACACTTAAAATTGAGCTAGGGAGCTAATTTTTGGACAGGAGGCTGGAAATGGATGCAGGTCGCTCCTATTCCATTTTGAACTTGATACCTCAACTTTGAAGGGTACCTCAAAATCGTGGGTTTACATACTAAATTAGCCGTGGAGCACGAAAACTGCTTCTTTCTGCTAAGACTGTGGAGACCGGGGTGGGTGGGTGAATCTGCAGCTAATCAACAGAGGTCGTCGGAGGTAAGTACTGAACTTGTCAGAATTCGTACTCATGAAGCGTCATCGATCGATAATCAGTATTATCGATTTTGGCGCTTTCTGCACTAAATGCGGCCAGTAGTAGTGATTTCTGAAGGGATTGGTTTTCTTGGTTGGGATATTTGGCTAATCAGTCATTATCGATAAATACCAATCAATAATGTTGATTTTTTGGCCCGTTGCAAAAAATGCCGCAATGATTTTTTATTGTTCACTTTTTTGAGAAACTTTCTCATCATGCAAGATCAAATGTTAATGAAGTCACTTGTTTGGAAACTCTTCTCATCAGGCAGGATCAAATATTAATGATCAATAATATCGAGCTATCACATGTTGCACAAAATGCGGGAATGAGTGGTATTTTCATGGTTTTGGGTCATAAGTTTTAAAAATTGTACTCATACGGCAATATCGTCTCTTAGATGTTTCATCATTCCAAAATGGAAATTTTTGAGCAGTATTGAAGTCAGAAAGGGAACCTTCGGGAAAAATAAGTGAAATTTCTGAAAATTTAGCTTCCTGGCAAAAGTAACGATTTGGTAATGGTGAAAAAAGCTTCAAAAATATCTTGAAATATTTTAAAAAAATGATTTGGCGTAAAATAGCCTGGAAAAATAAAAAAGCTAGGAAATGGAGTGAAATAACCAAAAATGCGATTTGGTGGTTGATCATTTCACAAGCTTCTCCGTTAAACTTATCAAAACGAAATCAAGCGCGCAGCGGAAACATTAAGCCATTTTTTGAAGCTGTAATAAGGAATATTATTATGTATATTATACTAATATTATGAAACCGACCCGAAATCGGATATGCACTCCCACGACGCCCGGAGATGCCTCTACCGAGGACGGACGAGGATC
The DNA here is from genome assembly GCA_029168955.1 of Aplectana chamaeleonis. Classification (NCBI taxonomy): domain Eukaryota; kingdom Metazoa; phylum Nematoda; class Chromadorea; order Rhabditida; family Cosmocercidae; genus Aplectana; species Aplectana chamaeleonis. Next base: position 21,686 of record JAPDOI010000913.1, read on the forward strand.
AGGACGGGGCGTCATTGGAAAACCCCACACCCAACGCGGACAGTGTCTAAACATATGCACGTATAATTGCCGAACAGCTGCGTCCGACACAGACCTCAGAACTCTCCTTCATCAGTCCAGAAGAATCAAATACGATGTCGTCTGCTTGCAGAAAACGAAGGTCAAGGGATCGTACACGAGGAAGACTGATAAAGGAGAGCTGATAATATTGGGACAGAAGGTTACTGCGAAGAATATTGGAGGAGTCGGCTTTCTCGTTCACCCAGGGATTCAGCACATCGTCCACTCTCACGAAGTGTTTGGCCCCCGTATAGCAATCCTGCGATTGAAGACCGAACACAAGGCCATTATCTCCGTCGTGAACTGTTACGCTCCTACCGGTGTAGCCGAAGACGAGGAGAAGGATAGTTTCTACGCTGAACTGGAGGCGGCAATCAGGAAGGAGATTTTTCTGACTACAAATTCGTGTGCGGGGACTTCAATGCCATCCTGAGCAACGGAAGCGACGGTAACTGGAGACTTGGCTCACATGGGGACGGGAACAGAAACAGCAATGGCTAACGCGCTCTGGATCTGATGTCATCATGCAACTTGTTCCACGGAAACTCATTGTTTGAAAAGAAATTACACCGACGATGGACATGGGAAAGTCCCAATGGATTAACGCATTCGGAGCTGGACCATGTTCTGGCTAATCGGAAGTGGAGCTTGATGGATGTCACTGTGGTGCCCTCCTTCGACGGCGGGTCAGATCACAGACTACTTCGGGCAAAGATACGTCTCAACAAACGAGTCTTTAAAAGGGATACACATCGTCCTGCACCTGTTCGCTTTCCTCAGTACAACGAGGTTGCAATGGAAGCAGCTCTTGATGACTACCCTTGGAGACTGGTTGATAATCCTACGGCGGACTTCGAAGAGCTCGCCAAAGGTCTGCTTCAATGTGGAAAGGCTGCAATGGTAGCTCAACAGCCAGGAGAGGGAAGACTCAACTCCAAAGCTCGAGAACTTCTCAAACGTCGAGGTGAATTAAGAAGGGATTCAACCGCAGCACATGTGGAGAAGATCGTCATCAACAAGGCCTGCCGCATAGCAGTCAGGGAATCTCTCAGAGAACACCGGAGGAACAAGTTGGTATCGACCGCCGCTCAAAGAAAGAGTCTCAAACGCTGTCGAAATGATCTCACGGATTATCGTAATGTAACGACGTGCCTGAGGGACAAACATGGAACACCCAGAACTGCAAGAGTGGATATGGAACGCATTGTTATGCAATTCTACACGGATCTCTATCGCTCAACTACGCCGGTTCCTAGATGTTCCTCTCCAACCGATAATCCAGTGCCACCTATTCTCTTATCCGAGGTTGCTAATGCCTTGCGGTCGCTTAAGAAGGGAACAGCTCCTGGCTCTGATGGTATCTCTGCAGATTTGCTGAGAGTGGGAGGCGAAGCCACGTGTAGATTTCTCGCGAAGCATTTCAACTCTTACCTCGAAGCGGGATCCATACCAGATCAGTGGAAATGCTCGGAGACGGTTTTGATTTCAAGAAGGGAGACAAGTAGGATATTGGGAACTACCGTCCTATTGCCCTGCTGTCGATCCCATATAAAGTCTTCACTAAGATAATCCTCAATCGTCTGGAGGCCACAGTTGACGCTTACCAACCCGTAGAGCAGGCAGGATTCAGGAAGGGTTTTTGTTGCATGGATCATATTCACACCGTGTCTCAATTAATCGAACGATGCCGTGAATACAAACTGCCGTTGTGCCTGACGTTCGTTGATTACAAAAAAAGCATTCGATTCGGTGGAGACAAACGCTGTTTTAAACGCCTTGTTGCATGCCGGAGTGGATTCTGCATACGTGAACGTTCTGGAGCTGTGCAATACAGGAACATCTACAACGGTGCAGTTATTCGAAAGGAAGCTACGCATTCCAATCGAGAAAGGAGTCCGGCAAGGTGACTCAATATCGCCGAAGCTCTTCACGACTGCTCTACAGCATGCGATGAGCAAACTTGATTGGGAAGAGAAAGGTTTGAACATCGATGGGAAGAAGCTGTCCAATCTAAGGTTCGCGGACGATATTGTGCTTATCAGTGGCAGCACTCAAGAGATGAATGAAATGCTGAATGAGTTGAATAGCGTGGGCAGCGCGATTGGTTTGACAACGAACATGGGGAAGACTCAGACGATGACCAACCGATGGTGCGACGGCGGACCAAACTACCTGGAAGGAAACGAAGTGGATCGAGTTGATAGCTATGTCTACCTAGGACGAGAACTCAATATGGAAAACGATCTGTCGAAGAAGATTGACCGACGAAGAAGATCAGCGTGGGCAGCGATGAGCACAATCCGAGAAGTGACCTGCGAGATTGAGGACAGCAAGCTGCGGGCTCACCTGTTTGACTCTACGGTACTACCTGCATTGTGCTATGGTACCGAGACGTGGGCCCACACCAAGAGGACTTCTGTTGCTCTGAGAACAACACACAGGGCATTGGAAAGGTGCCTATTGAGAACAAATCGTCGAAGACAATGGCAAGAAGGGCTGAGCAGCTGCGAACTTCGGAAGCAGTCTGGCATACGAGACGCAGTATCCCATATTGAGTCTGCGAAGCACAGATGGGCAGGACATGTGCTGCGAAGAGTCGACGATAGGTGGAGTTCCAGGATCACACACTGGTATCCTCGCGAAGTCAAAGGGACTCTAGGACGACCTGCGACGCGTTGGGCGGACGATTTCAACAAGTCATTCAAACAAAAAGGCTTACCATACTGGATGACTGTTGCTCTTTCTAGGGAAAACTGGAGCGAATGTGGTCCACATCGAGAAGACCGCCGATGAAGATGGACCATCAAGGTATCAAGGTATCAAGGTAAGGTAATAAGGAAATCAGCATAGGTCAAGCTAGATGATCTGCATTCCATATCGTGCTTGATTTCGTTTTGATAAGTTTAACGGAGAAGCTTGTGAAATGATCAAGCACCAAATCGCATTTTTGGTTATTTCACTCCATTTCCTAGCTTTTTTATTTTTCCAGGCTATTTTACGCCGAATCATTTTTTTAAAATATTTCAAGATATTTTTGAAGCTTTTTTCACCATTACCAAATCGTTACTTTTGCCAGGAAGCTAAATTTTCAGAATTCTGCATTGATTACGCACAAATTAGCAAAATGTGTCCATATGGACTAGCTGACATTTCCAACATCTTTCTCAGTAACCAGGTAAAAGAGATGACCAAGTGGCTAGTTGTTCAGTGTAGATTTTTTTTGTATAGTTGCTTTGCATATTTTTTCCTTGCTAGTTCTCCTGAAAAGCTTGTGTATGGATTATACTGTGCCTCCCAACGACGGTAGAGTAATTGAATATTTGTTTTCATATTTTTATTAATGTGCATTTATGAAGATTGATGTTCGTATGTGAACATGCTGCAAATGCAAAGAAATACTTCTGTTTCTTCAATTTTGGTTGTTTTCAGAGGCTTGCCTTGAGTACCTGATTTTTTTTTGCCGTTTTGCATCAATTGAACTTTGTTCTGAAAATATCCGAAGTTATCCGAAATTACCCGACCGGGTATCCGTATCCGAAACATTGAAAAAATGGCATTATCTGAATCGATATGTTACGCGAAAGTATAAAAAAAGCAGTATCTCAATTGAACCAATATCCGCAAAATTTAAAATCGGCAATATCTGAATCGATCCATTATCCGAAGAATTATTTTCGAATAACAAGTTTACCAGGTACTCTTGAGGGCGGCGAAAACCTCGAATGAGTCGGATATTACTATTTTCGAATGATCGACTTCTCGACTTATCCTAAAATCGCCCTTTTTTCGAATGATGGACTTTTCGATTCAGCCGGATTTTCCACTTTTCGAATAGTCGACTTAGTCGATTTATTCGAAGTCGACTTTTTTCAATCGGATGATGATTCGGTCATTCGATTCGGCCCAAGTATAGCAGACACCAGGAGAGAGGGGCTGGCAATAGCACGCGTGCGTTGCAAAAAAAACAACGCGTTAGTACGCCAGCACAAGCAGCAGGAGCTCCTGGTCGTTGGCAGCATATCCTGCTGTTACCAGCAGCTACAGCACGGGTGCTGCCAATTCCTTTGTGCCGGCTTTCTGACGCTATTGTGCCGACGTACTAAGCCACGACTGTCTGAGTAGTGGTAGAACATAATACGGCGAATACGAGTGTGATTTTTGAGACGAATTTCTTAAACTAAATGCTTAGGATTACTTTTATATAATTACTGAAGACGAAACGCAAATTTTTACTAAAGAAAAGCGCGTTGATAAAAACTTGTTTTGTAAAACTGTTCAAGGCATCCTCTTCTTTTTTCGAGCAGTTTGTAGGCATAGTACTAGAACTCAGCATGGGTATTCTGAGGATTTCACGACCCTTCTTCCAGTGGAGGAGTAGCCTAGCCCTGGTGTGTGTTACGAGTTTGACGTGCGGCATCGATCTGATATGCTTCTTCGTCACGATATTCAAATGGCGAACTATGATAACGAGGTAAGCGTATGAACTAGAACATGCCGCTGTATAGTTTCATTCAGCCCCAGTGGCTTTGCGACCCAGTGTGTGCCCTCCGACACCTTTCGCGCCTGTTACGGATGGCTGAATTACTGAAATCGATTCACTAAACGAACAGCATGCTCTCCCTAACATATCCTTGAACATATCCTCGGAAAAGATGGCACCTAAAATGAGATGCTGGCCTCCATTGAACTTCGGATATTCCGTAGGTTATGCCAAACCCCAAAGAAAAGCGGAGTAACGTTCAAAGGTCAAACCACAGCTTTTCACCTTGGCTACATACATTCATCCCACATTCAGGATCAGTTCCCCACTGCTGAGGCGATCCGAAAGATCGCTTGTTTTCCTCACATGCTCAGTATGCGTTTCTCTATCTGTAAACTGTGGCATTCAGGTACGTTCAGATCCTCATTGTGTTATCTCATACTCATCCACATGTAAGTGCGGTCGGCGTAGAACTGTTTGTCAGGTCGGAGTATTTTTTTCGAACGAAAACACATAGAGAAGCAGATTACTCGAAACATGGAGACTGCGCCTTACAAGCTTGGGCTCATGGAGTGGCGCAGTGCAGGAGAACACAGGGACAGGGGCTCTCTACACAACAAAGGAGGAGTTGTCCCGCCTTTTGCGGCTCTGTGACGTTCCAAGCTGCAAAAACGGGACAACTCCTCCCTCTGTGTGTAGAGAGCCCCTATCCCGGGAACACACCAAGTAAACAGACGATTCTACGTCGTCCGTCTGCGTACTATTCAGAGACAATGTCTAGGTGGAGCTGGCGATCATAGTGAATACAGGGTGGTGTGGAGTGATTTTACGAAAACAAGATTCAAGCTGCGTAGTAATGTAATGAGAGCTAAGAGCCAGGAGCAAAAGGAAAGTTTATATTCCCAGGCAATCCTGAACAAGACCACATCATCAAATTCAAAAAAATCTCTGTCATCCCGGGAACGGGCCTCCAGAAAATTCTAAAACTTCGGAAAATGTGGATCGCTCAGAAACCTTCGGGATAACATCGAAGGATAAGAAGTACTACGTTTTCGACACTCTAAAAATCACTGTTTTTTTTTCAATGCGGAATATAAAGAAACACTATTAGTCTACGGATAGGAACACGATTCAAGAGGTCGAGGGCAAGATGGTTCCATGCGGATCTCCTTAAACGCACGAACACTCGGAAAATTATTCTTCAGTTTCTATGCTGATCTTGGAAAGAGTCACACTCTGATCACAGAGGTATATCTGATATCGTCCAATACCCGCTATGAACAGAGCTCTGGCTCCTAAGAGGTGCCCAAATGTTGGGAGGCTAAAATTGGTGGACGAGTTGTCTCAGGCCTGTATTTCTCTTCATTCGCAATCGTTGCGCGATAGCGAGCCAGGACAAGGAGAAAGTCCAGCAATGGACTGAAGAACGACTTGTTGAAAACTCTTTCATCCATCTAGCCGCTATCGAGCTCGAAAATCTGGTAGGAGGTGTGGCCCGTGGTGGTCGCTTATAACTCGCTTATTTGGAGTAATTGAGATCTCGTACTTGACACGTGTTATACAGCAGGGATCTATTACACAATGAAATGAAAATCACAAAATTTATGTCTGAGGGTGCACTGTGAATATAAAGGCAGAACACACCCTCATATACTAAAATTTTTAATTTTCATGTATTGTGTAGTAGACCCCTCCTCTATAACACGTGTCAAATGCGAGTTCTCAATTTCCCCAAATAAGCGAGATATAAGTGACCATCACAGGCCCGATCTCCTTCGCTCACCACCACGGGCCACACCCCTTACCAGATTTCCGAACTCGATAGCGGCTAGATGGATGGAAGAATTCTCAACAACTCGCCGTTCTTCAGTCTATTGCCAGACTGTCTCCTTATCATGGCTGGCTCTCGCGCAACGATTGCGAATCAAGAGAAATACAGGCCTGAGACAACTCGTCCACCAATTTTTCATCATCTATACTTAGGCCTCTCTGAGGAACCATAACTCTATTTATAGGGGGTCGTGGATGATTTCAGAGACACCACTGTGATCAGCGTGTGACGGTCTCTAAGAGCAGCATGACAACTAGAAAATAACTTTCTGGGTGTTCTGTGACTTTACGACCATCGATCGAACGATTTCGCGCCCAAACGCAGCGTCACGGCTCTCAAATTGAATGACGCTGACCCCCGAATTGGTGTGTCATACATGAAAAAATATATAGCATAGGTTTATAGGATGAGTCCGGGCGGAGTAAGCAGCCGAGCGGTCGGTGATGACAAAATATAACACTGATAAGGAGATTCTGACATGATAAGCCCGATAAGGCTTACTTCGACCGGCTCAAAATGAGCGACCTATGTAGGCTATATGTCGGACTGCAGAACAGAGGTGAGTAAAGATGAGCGGACTCAAAAACGAACGAATAGCGTTGAATAGTAAGAGACCGTACCTGAAATGGAGTGCACCCCGAACCCTATTGACGCAACCTGAGAAGAAAATACCGAGGTCTAGTACCAGCCATCTTTCTCGATTTTTCTCTATATTTTCTCCTACATTGTCCCAAAAATTCTGTTTCAGATCGCATTCTACAGTAATGTTTTCGCAGCGCTCCCATTTATCGCTACAGGACTCGTCAGTGACGCGCAGGCATTCATTCCGACATTGGTTTTCTTTCTCACTAATCCATACTTTAGACGAAGTTCCTCAATCAAAATCCACAGCACCAGCAGTGATCGGATAACACCTTCCAGACCTCGGCGATGACGATTATAGTTAGAAATGAATGTTCTTAATTCAACGGATAAATTTGGGTAAATGTGAATTTCGTTGTTTGTATAAGATGGAAAAGGGGAAAAGATGGAAATCGGGTTCAGAGCAATGCTGGAGAACAGAAGAAGAATAGTGAGTGAATAAAAAAACAAAAAAGCGAGAGTGGTCAAAAACAGAGAGCTTTTTTTCGTTTCAACACGTAGGATATAGTCACTGAGCCTTCAACGTTGGAACTGTTCTAACTAGCCACAAAAGCTACACACTGCGGCGATAAGATCAGTCCAATATTTACCACAAAAACTTAAAGGCACTGTTCACGATAAACTTCGTCCCTGAGCTTGCTTTGAAAAACAATTGTACCAGCCCCCAGAAGCATAACAGTGTTGAAAAACGGATTCAATAGCCTTCCTAGAGGCGGAAAACGGTTTTGAATATTAGCCGGGTGGGCAAGGCCGGCCTCCATGGGTCTAGTTGTTGTCATCAACACCGACCCATCTCTATCACTGCCACGCTTTGACCTGCTATCATCGGCGGTGGTTCTTCCTTGAAAGAAACTCTAGAGTTGAGAATTAGTGGTCGAAAACATGCGGAAATCTTTGTCAAGCAAAAATCTGTTTAATCCATTGCCCAATGCAGTAATAATCACTGCTGATGATCGCAGGTCAAATCGTGGCAGCTATAGAGCTGTGTCGGTGTTTATGACAACAAACAGACTCAAGGAGGCCGGCCCTGCCCACTCGGCTAATCTTCAAAACCGTTTTTTACCTCTGGGAAGGCTTTTGAATCCGTTTCCCCTACACTGCTATGCTTCCTAGGGCTACCACAATTGTTTTTCATTGAAAAATCAAGGACGAAGGTAATCGTGAACGGTGCCTTTCGTGGACAGCCCTTTGTCTCTAATATTTGAACATTTTTCATCAAGAACTCTATGTAGTTACGGCAAAAAACATCCAAAAATCGTGTAAGAACTCTATGTAGTAAAGTACAGAATCGCGGATTGTATTTGCATATTACATTATGTATTTAAAGGGTATTTGAAGACAGTGTTCACGATCATCTTCAGTTTTGAGATCATTCGCTATATTGATTAGGTGGCCCCCGGGTAGAACTAATATGACGTAAAAATTGGGAAAAACGCATCAAAAGTACACAAAATCCTTAAGTATCACCCCTCCTCTCAAAGGCACAGTTCAACCTCAGAATCGATTTCCAGCTTTCTTGCTAAACTGGGAAAGATTTCTTCGGTGATCACAACTGTGCGAACGGAGTTATAGCTTCTGAAATATAGTGAATTGGAACGTTGAAAAAATCGTGGACGAGTTGTCTCAGACCTGTTTTTCCCTGTCGTTCGCAGCCATTGCGCCGTAGCAGACCAAATCATAAATCTAGACCGATAACAAATGGAAGGACGTAGATTTTGATCAAAATCCATAGCGCGTCTCGTCCCTATTGACACCGAAAACCCTGAAGTGGGCGGAGCTAATGGGTCCTGATTTGAGGGGCGGAGGGAGTGGGGGCTCGGTTTTTCTCGCTTATTCTGAAGAGTTAAGATTCCGCATTTGGAAGGGTTGATACATAGAGCGGCCGGACCATAATATCAAATTTTACCCACGAGTTTGGACTGTGCCTCTAAGTATCACACGAAGTTTTTGTTGTGGCAATGAAATCTTTTGTGAGCCCAGTGCGTTTCTCGCTATTTCTTTGTATTTTTGGTAACACTTGGAGACCAACGCATTGTTTAATGTGAAAAAATCGGGACGAAAATTGTCGCGAATACTGTCTTTAAAAGACAGGACGCGAATAACTTACAATTAGATAAGTTTTACTCAGAAGTGATCTATTGCCCTACCTCAAATGGTTCTCGATTTCGTTTATTCAGTGTACTATTCGCATAGTTAACTTTAATCTTCTACAGTTGCACGTGAGAGAAGCGTATTACGGAAGTGCCTAACAAACAGTAAACGATCCCGTATAAATATTTATGTACAATTTTCAAATGAGCTTCATTTCACTCCACAGCTTTACCGAACAAGACAGTGCTGCAAGACGTAGAGTATACACAGCAAGGTTGTGGTTCTCACGTAAGTGCAGTGTAGTACTTGATCATGAAGTCCGATAAGTGAGCAAAAGATGGCCGAGCTTGGCGATCAACACTGAAGCAGCGGGCGTAGGCTTCTCGAACTTCAACAGGAACGCGATCGGTGAAGGCGAGGATGACCTGCAAGATGATGTTCATGCAGGATGCAAATTGAGGACAGCGTTTGAAGACAGTGACAAATTGAAGGGACAGGGGCTCTCTACACACCGGGGGAGGAGTTGTGCTGCCTTTTGCGGCTCTAATTCCACTCGGGACCGCTTCGCTCGCGTTGAGTAGCTGACCTTTCAAACTGCAAATAAGGCGAAACTCCTCCCTCGGTGTGTAGACAGCAGGGATGTGCGTAATTACGACTAACGACTAACGAATTTAACGACTAACGGGCTCTTTGGGCGTTACGACTAACGACTAACGAAATTGAAAATATTTTCGTAAGCAGTCCCAAAATTTTTTAGAAAGCCAATAGTCACTCAAATCGCGCTCCAACCCGAGGCTTACACCAGGATCGATACATATTGCCGTGTTGGTTGTTTCAGGTGAATGGCACAAAATAACCATAGCCTACAGTATTTATTATTTCCACCGATACTGCTTCGCAGTTCTGGAACCCCCACATTAAATCCCTAATCGAACGTTGCACAAGGTTAGGCGCAGCGTTTATGCCAGTTCGCGTCGGTCGCGCTACTTCATGGTAGGCTCACTGAGCCGGTTCCGGCACTGGCCGGCTCCAGCGGAGATTTTTGCAGAGGACACTATCAGTGGTGATAATATGGAGCGGTGCCTGCAGGCCACAACTGCGCAACGACGAGAACAGTGTCCGATGATTGGATTGTAAAGGGTGCCGTCCTTCGACTTTCAGCCATAAATTCGAGATATGGGGTTCCTATAAAGTAGTGCTGGGACCTCTCAGGGGTGAAATTTCAACTTGGATGCTAACTTCTTCCGACTTTTCCCCATTATGGAAACAAGCTCTAAACCACGCAAGTGCTCGGCTCGCGACGCTGAGCAAAGAACAATTAGTGCAAAGTCGGTGTAATTCTCAGTGTTGTCACCATCGGGTAGATCTCGAATAACCTCATATAGCGCAGAATGTCAAATTGTGCACTGGAAAAAAAGCAAAGAGTTCTAGACTTTATCGGTGTCTATTCATAAGGGCTTTTTTCTGCCTCAACTGTTCTTGTTTTCAAAGCCTAGATTTAACCATTAACGACTAACGAGGGTTTTGGTCGGTTGAACGACTAACGAATTACAAAATTCCTATTACGCACATCCCTGGTAGACAGCCCCTGTCCCCAAATTGAAGACAGAGATTGGCAGCACCCTTGCTGTAGCTAGTTCCAACAGCAGGAGCTTCTGCCAATTAGCAGCAGCTCCTGCTGCTTGTTGTTGGATTCAACCCCTTCGTCTATCCTGGCACGGGTGAGTTCGGCAGCCCCCTCTCCTACTGTCTGCTGACACTCCTCTCCATTGACTTGTCTGGCACAGGTGAACACTGCAGCATCCTCGTCTAAAAGAGGTTTGGATGGCGTTCTTTCTGAGCGTGGGTGCTATCTAGGTTATCATTCCTTTATACGAGAAACTAGGGTATGAAATTTATCGTAAACCGCTTTGCAAGTGCGTGGATAGTAGTCAAACCAATACTGTATGGCGGGTGGCATGCATGAGTATGATAAACACTGCGTCGCGTCGCTCTTTGTAGGAAGTATGCACCCTGCAGGAGCTAGGCCGAGTCCATACTTTCCACAACGTGCGACGCGACGCAGTGTTTATCATCCATAATAACCGAAGGTTGATATGTCTGATGCGCACTGCAGCGGTCTCGCGTCGCGGAAGGTACGAACCTGACCTGAGAGATGTTCAATTCATCTCCAGGCGACTGCTTGCAGCGTTGCGCTCACTAACCCTCGCTGCCGCATTCATGCATGCCAACACCGGAGGGGGGGGGGAGGCATTCGAAGTAGAACACGGGTAGAACATCGGCCAATGGGCTCGCGGGAGTTTCAGTTTGACTGTCTGAGTAAACTGGAAACCTAAACACAAAAGTTTGTTTCCTGATATTACAGCTACAATTACGCATTAAAATTACGAAATCATATGTATGTTGGCTTATTTTGTTCCAAAGTCGCCGTCTTCGATACAGGTCATCGACTGAAGCAGTATTATCCCCGTCCACATTCCGGCGTCCATCTTCATTACTTACCGTCGTGTCGTCGCCGTTCAGCGCCTTTCGAGCGTTTTCAACGAGGTCCGTATTCGCTAAGGAAGCGAACGGAATCCTGCTACAAGATGTCTCGACAATTTCCCAACAGCATACAGCGAATGCCCAAACATCTGATTTCGATGTGAACGAGTTCTGAAAGCAACATTCTAGTAGGAACAGAACTAGATTCACTGTAGTTACAAACGACTTTATTTTACCTCCAGTATGCTCTCTGGCGCACTATATCGAAGCTGTGCATGATGATATGGTCCTCGGGGTGACGCGACCTGAAATGAAATCGTCATGTTGCAGTTGCCTTTATTCGCATTTTGCACCAAAAACTATCGTTTCTGTGTCAAATGCAAGTTTCTGGGGGGGCATGCACGTGCGCGGTGGGTTAGGTTGGGGTTAGGCAGGGTTTGGGGCGTCGGCGCGTTTCGTGATTGCTGTGCGACTGCTGGAGATGATCAATAGTTGGGGTCTCAACGGGGTTTCGGCTGCCCCACCCTCCCAAGTAGGGTTTGCGAGGGAAAGATTTTTCAGTGCTAGCCTAACCCCCTTTCAGCCCTCGCGCCGCTATCATCAAACGCGCCGACGCTTCAAATCCTGCCTAACCCCAACGTAACCCGCCGCGTACGTGCATGCCGTCCCTGAAAACTCTGAAAGCCTTCGAGGCTCTAGCACTCTCATAAACTCTATCGATGGATGATCCATCATTCGGCGCTACTCCTCGTTGCGAGCATCTTCAACTCACAAGTACCTGGAAACTGTCTGTGCGACAGCATTATTAAAGCACAGATGGGTCCCAACATGACTTAGATATTACCGATATCGAAACCTATAGAGTGTATAACAGTAGCCCCCCCCCTCACCAAAGCTCAACCAGTGTAGACGTGTGTCGCGACATTGTGTCCAACAACGATAGATCGTTCCCGGAGCTATATGAATATCGTCTTCAGGCAAACTAAAGATATCACAAAAACAATAAGGTTCACTGCATGACAAATGGTTACTATCAACCTCATCACGTGAAAAATGTGCTAAACCATCAGTAGAGCAGCCTAGCCTTAGAGAAGTTTATGAATAGCGTTAATGGGGGGGGGGCATCTGCTTTGTATAATCGGCATGCCTATCGTTAACGGTCGGCTGGCTGAAAATGAGGTATGGGATTTCTGAAAGTTGGGCTCCGCAGAAAAGGTCAAGGATTTGGCATTGCTCTAAAATGTCGCGAAATTGTTTCATTAGATTTGGCTATCAAACTGATTTTCTAAATGTAGTGAAATTGTTGCAAATGAATTCGGCAGGCGCTCTATGAATTATCACAGTCAAATCACGCGTCAGAGAATAGCGGTATAGAGCTTCGGGGAACCGATCGGCTCCTAATGTTAAAACATGTCTGTTGAAGTGACAAAACATTTTTGCCTGCAATTACCTGTCTGAACACGTTTTATCGATACGTATGATTTGTTTAGGAGCATAACGGTTCCCCGAAGCTGATAATCGAAATCGAAAGCTCATCTGAGATTCCCCTGAGTTTATATATAAAAGAGTATGAGAAACTTCTGCGTCCGCTGCGACCAGTCAAGCCCCATTCATAGCTGGTCGCTTCGACTAGTCGTTGCACTGCCAACAGTCCCAAAACCCATCGCGGCAACAAATCTCGCACTGAGTCGCGACGGGTTGGAACAGTTTGAAGTTTCAGTCGCGATCTCCGAGCGACTGGGCTATTTCATAGCTGGTCGCAGCGACCTGTTTGATATTCTCAGACATTGGGAGCAGCGGTCAGCTGGCGAAATTCGCCAGTTGCTCAACAGCTGGGTGACAGCTGGCGTTTGGCTAGCCAATTACAATCACGAGGCCGACAGTTGGCATACACTCGTCGCGTCATTCAATGCCAGCGACGGACGGCTGGCGAATATGTGCCAGTTGTCTAAAAGCTGGGTGATAACTGGTATTTAGCTGGCAATTGGCAATTACGAGGCCAACAGGTGGCTCATCCTTGGCATCTCGATTAGAGCTAGCGGCGGACCGCTGTCGAAAAAGTGCCAGCTGTCTGAAGGCTGCGTGATAACTTGCATTCAGCTGGCAAGTGCAATCAAACCTCAAAATTACCAAGCGCATGAGAACGCAGTTATCCACCAATCAGCACTCGGCAGGCGCCTAACCGCCCAGCGGCCTTCGCTTGGCACTGAGTCGTCACATGACTGGCACTCGAGAGAGTTGACGACTACTCACGTAGTTTGATCTCTGATTTCATTGGTAAGCCCAGCCGGTATATAAGACGATTCAGTCCAATGAGTATTCACTCGGCACCTTGATGCCGGCCCTGGAAGGTGACCTGAAAATCACTCTACAGAGGCCAGCATACTTTTGGCAGCTGAAGGGACGGTCCCCACGGCGTGGGGGGGGAGGAGGTGAGGTGGGTGCCTCACCTCAGAGCGTTGCGTAGGCGATGTCCTACGCAACGGTCTGCGGTAAGGGACCCACCTCGATTGATCGGTTTCCCAAGAGACTGGCGGACCGCTGGCAAACAATTGCTCAACAGCGGGCTGCCAGGTAAATAATAGCCAAGAGACTGCCAGCGGTCGGCCAACGTCCTGGCGGACCGCTGGCAGGGTTTTGACGGACCGCCGACTAATAGCTGTCCGACACCGGGAATGGTTTTCGCTCGCCAGGCAAATGCCGTCGCTTCGCCAATCCTATTGTCTGAGCTGTTAGGTCGCATCGATTAGTCGCGACGCTTCCATGATGGAAGCGATTCGTCTGGTCATAGCGACTAATCTTCCGTCAAGACGGAGGGTAATCGACGCCAAATTGCTAACTCTAGACTTTTTTAACGTAAATGTTTTGTGTTTGCATTAATATTAGAATCCTTGAAAGCAGTGTTTTGTTTTTCAGAATAACAAAGGTTCTCTTAACAAGGTAAATTCTTTCGCATTAGTTCTTCCTACAGAATTATTTCTTCCAATCAGTTTCAGCCTTCCGATTTGCAAACAACGCCACTACTACTTCATTTTTTGCCATTTAAAACAAATGAACAAATAATGAGTCCAACTGAATACGATTGCGAGATTGATCGATGCTGAATTCGAACATAATGCCTGAATATGTGGGTTAAAGTGAGCGAAGTTCTCTAGAAATCAGCACACGAAATGGACAAAACGTTTTTTAGCAGCCGGGATTCTGTGTTACCGTAACCCCATTCGCTGTGGAGCGCGTTATGATATCATCGAGCGCCAGCGTCGCACCTAAATGGTATTTTAGACTGAGATCAGCCACGGGGAGTGTTTTTGTTTTGAAACTGAGGGTATTTATCATCTACATTGTATTCTTAGGTATTTGGAGCGCATTACAGTGCTTTTCTTGCTTGTATCCCTTCACTTGAAAAGCTGTGTTTTTTGAATTGCTGCATATGCCTTTTTCTTATTATTTCTATCTGAATCGTTCCATTTCTCAAATCCACGGTTCAAGATCACAATTTTCACATCAGTCGAGGTCTTTATATGTGTCGCTAAGATAAGGAATTCGATCGCAACTTCACTCCTTCGGTACACTATTCAATGGTCAGTATTTGCTTATTTAGAGAGATGGCCGAATGCTTCCTTTGCGGTCTGGAAGTGAAGAGGCTATACGACCATTTATTCAGTAAGCACGGATACACTAACAGTGAGGTGCAGAAATTGAAAGAAAGCAGAGCTTGTATTCGAAGGCGAGGCGAAGCCAATCCTACCGACGTGTTTCGATGTAATGGCTGCCAGCGAGGATTTTCCTCGAGGAATCCACACATACGACATGAAAGACTGCTAGAGGAGTACGCCCAAGAACATGTTGAAGTTTGCGGATTCTGTTTCCGCGAAAGCCCCGCCGATAATAGCACAATGATCTACTGGCTGGAGTGCTCTAATTGTGATGTTTGGGCACATATGGATCATTGTGGGGAACTAGATGAATTATGTTCTGTATGCAAGATCGGTTGGTTGCAATATAGCGAAAGTTGACAGATCTTTCGAATGATCTCCCAATAATAATAAGTTAAGCTGATCTCCTGGAATGATAACGAATACGGATACTCGCCCCGTGTTGTCAACTTGCTCGCCTACATCGCCAGAAAGGCCAAGTGTTTGACCCGCTCGCCGTTTGCGCTCTCAATAAAATATAATTTTCTTTTGTGTATGACTGTTACCTGAAGTTGTGCTGTCGATTGCTTTCCAGTTTGCTCTGTTTCTCACTATATCTGTGTGCTATATCTAGGTGCACTTGAATAAACACATGGCTGATACCTTCTTTTATGTAAACGCAGTTGTTTTCAACATGTCAATGCTGTAGTGATTTTTTCCGCTACCTCAAGTCACTACTTTTCACTCTTCGTGACTGAAAAAGAACTGCCTCATGACAGAGAAGTCGTATATACGTTCACAACGATTGACCATTCACGATCGAATATCTCATCACAAAAACCTGCTTTCCGAATGTCGAGTTCTCACCACAGTAAGGAATGCCCGGACATATGCTTGATCGGAATATTCTCCTCCCTACATTTGCTTACAAGTTACGTGGTCCGGGTGCAGCTGCACTTTAACACCATATCTGAACCTTTGTTTGATAAAAAAGTTTGGTCTGCAATAGAAACCATGACTAAGAAAGATTTTCAGCGAGCTCGTTTTTCTAGTGCTGCGCGCATTCACATTTTAGGTAAGGTAATCATCGTTTAAATTAGTCCGGTATCGTGCTTACCATTACTGCTAAGCAATATCAATTTTTCATCTCAACATCCACACCTGTCATTTATCTTGGGCCCAACAATCAATGCTGACGAGATGGACTCCTAGAAAATAAGAAACGGTGGGCCAGCGAGCAATTCAAAAGAACACAGCTTTTTAAATGAAGGGATACAAGCAAGAAGAACACTGAAATGCGCTCTAAATGCCTAAGAATACAATGTAGATGATAAATACTCTCAGTTTCAAAACAAAAACACTCCCCGTGGCTGATCTCAGTCTAAAATACCACTTAGGTGCGACGCTGGCGCTCGATGATATCATAACGCGCTCCACGGCGAATGGGGTTACGGTAACACAGAATCCCGGCTGCTAAAAAACGTTTTGTACGAAATGGTAGCAAAACCACCACTCGTTGTAAAGAAAATCAATCTCGCGGCATTGTCCGCAAACCTCGTTTCACGCGGAATTGAACGTTTCACGCGGAGTTGCGTCCCCCAAGAGCGGTCCCAAGTCGCTCGACGATTTCAAATCGCTGCACTTCGTCCAGCGATTTCAAATCGAGGCAGTATCGTTGGTCGTTTCGACTTCAAGTCGAAGCGTCCATCTATAAATGGGGCTTCAGAGGTCCGAGACCTATCAGTATCAGTGTTGGCTTTTCGTAGTTCATTTGTTTGCATTAGTGAACTCTGTGACTGCCCGTGGATATGTTTTAGCCGGTCTCAGTGGCTGCTATAGTGTCTGTACCGCTCTCGTTGACAGAGTCGATGTATCGGTGAGGCTTATTTGCAAAGGTGAAACTGTGTATCTCGCAGTCATATAAAGGTAAATCAGGAATTAGGTGCCGACATAGTCGACATGTGGACCGACTCAGCTGGATTTCAGTGGCGAAGGGCGGCGGTAGCCTGCAAGCTGGCCACGTCTTCCGAATACCTATTAAGGTTAATAGAAGTTATTGATTACGGTGTGCAACTCATCGTTTTTAACCCATTCACGACCACATGTCCGACCGATGGGTCATGCGTTGACTACCACTTTGAACCGCGTGTCCCACCGGTGGGACACCCTTTTCAAAAATCGATATCTCCGCCACAACACACTAGTTTCGAAATTACATACGGTCAATGTATTGACCTACCCAAGACTTGAATAAAATTCTCGTGGTCCATCAGTAGGCCAAATGCAACGACATATTTAGATTTTTCTAAATTCAGGTGGGCTGAAGTAGAGGAAAAAACAACTGCAAAGTAATTTTTCCAGCACCTTACGATCCCTTTTTTCCTTCTATTGCTAGCTTTTAGGTTGTTTACTAAAAACCTATAGATTGAAACTCGTTTACTTTTCTGAAAGCGTTGCCGGTCAGTTGACCCCGTTTTGGTTTTGAGGAATTGTTTCTCGATAGCGAAAGCGCCTCGGAAGCTGAAACTTCGACACTGTTCAATCATCCTTGCTAGCTGCAATATAGACACAAAAAGTGAAAGCAATTACCCGCGAGACGCTATGCAAGCCAACGTGTCCCACCGGTGGGACACGTTATACGGTGACGCAATATTGCACGCGGTCCGAAATTAGGCGTGGTCGTAAATGGGTTAGGATATTTTCAGTTGGCCTAAAGGCAATATTAAAATCGAAATCTCACTGATAAACTGATGGCGAGACTTCATTCTCACAACACATCAATAATGTGTTGAACATTAGCGTCACCTTCGATTGTTGCTTCTATCAAAATAAAATTCTCTGCTAGGCATTATCGTTCTCTCTTTGTCAAGTGAAAATGTTCACTCTGCTCGAAATAACATTTTGTTTAGGATATATGGGAAATAAGTAGAGAACTGGAAAAAACCTTCGCTCGCAAGTTCCCATCGATAACGATATTGGTTGGTGAAAGGTGACCATGCACAATATGGAGAGATTCCAAAAATCGCAGGCCTTCGCACACATCGGCACAGAATCCTAGCAGTTCATTATTCCTGAAAAAAAAACTAACAAGAATACCTCTGCTTCCTCCATGTAAAATTCTTTTATATCTGAGGAGTCCTTCCAAAGGCGGTGAACAACGACTTAAAAGGAGTGCTCAACCGTTCCGAGGTGTTAGAAGCTTTTTTTCTCGGAAACATCAAGTCATGACAAAATATTATAGTTGATCTAAACTGCTACGTGCACTCGTCCTATTTAAGGTGCTCCGGCGATTATTGGCCCCGAGCCGCCTTACAGTTCGGCTCGTGTTCCCAATCTGCGAGTCGGCTTCCGCTGCTGTCCGGGCCACTGCTGTTGCTTTCAGGGCCACTACTGTTGCTGTCCGGGCTGCTCCGGTTGGCCCGAACAGCAACAGCAGTAGCTCAGAGATTGGAAGAACGAGCCGAACTGTCAGGCGCCTCCGATTCCTGTTCGGTGCGGCTCGCGGCCGAGAATCGCCTGAGTGAAGGTATTTCGAGAGTGCAGGATTTAAAGATCATGTGGTGTTACAGCCTTTTTCTAACGTTTTTCCAAGGATTAGCATAGCCTTATTGATTCAATCAAAGCTTTTTTTCGATTTCTCCGCAAAACAAGGGTGTCAGCTCTGATGCGTTGGTGTGGCGGCCATCGCCACTTCTGGAACGCCGGAATCGATCGTCACTAGATCTTATCATCTTGAGCCAGGAATGCATTTCGAGGAGCTCTCTGATTCATTGCTGACTTTAGCGCGAAAAAAACAAGTGTAATCAAATCGCAATGAACTTACGATATTGCGTTCAGTTGCGATTTTAGGTAGTGCCTGATATCCCCGTTTACTAGCAGCTCTAATAAAAGTCCATTCTCGTCGTCGGCAGCCAGGAAACGGACAATATGTGGATTCCTCAAAGCACTCAAAGTTCTTAATTCGTCCAGCAGAGCGTTTCTGAATCAGAAATTTTTGGTAGCGGTAGATCTTCTGTCATCGTTCTGCTAGATAACTTTGCTAATATGCAACCAAGAGCAATAACAAAAGGTGAAAATCCCGTTTTCGGCGTCATATCGCGCTCAGAACTCCGTATCGAGACAGCAAAATGTCTGCAAACCTTGCGTGAGCGCAGTGCTGATCCTTGACAGTTTTGTAGGCAGCAGATCCTATAGTAGGAGAATAACATTCCCTTACAATTGTATGTTTCCCTTTGCCAAGCTGAGCACCAATAACTAAGGATGATACTGGAACCCGTAGGACTTTATCAGCTCTGAAATACTTGACTTCATGCATTCATATGTAAAGACTAGCTTGCTCGGATGAGTCCGATAGAAGCAAGTAGCGGAGCGGTCAATCATGGCAAAATATAACAGTGATAAGGAGATTCTGACATGATAAGCCCGATAAGCCTCACTTTCACCGGCCCGAAATGAGGGAGCCAGGCTATATGTCTTTATGCAGGGTGGCTTATAAAGGAAGTGTTCACGATAAAAAAAATTGTTTTAGTGTGCACTAGGAATGGGTAGTGTAGAGGCACACTGTAACGTTGACGTCGAAAGAACGCATGAAAACTAGCCAGGAAGAGCCCCAAAAGAGCCAGATGCCACTTTGAGCGCAAGGCGAACCCCAAGAGCGCATTGCCCCCTTGAAATCGTGAGATGAGCGATGGTTTCCGATTATTGGCCCCGTTCTTCTCTTCATTCTCGACTTCTCTCTTTATTCAGATCAGCTCGCCTACACCGGCGGCAAAAGACGGAAGTTACAAGCCTCGAACAACTCGTCCATCATGCTTCCCTAGCTCAAATTTTGAGGGAGCATGAATCCGTTTTCTGTCCGATTCGAGAAACATAATTAAAATCAGCTTGGGACCTTTTTCAAGATAGCTGGAAAAACAGAAAAACGATTCTGAGCGTGGACTGTGCCTTTACGTATGTAGGTTCCAATCTTGAGAATGACGTGAGACTTCATGAACGCCCAGGTCTGGAAGCACTAATTAATTCTCGAATGTCCACAGGAATACTGGTTGTTTTTCCAGAGGACGTTTGTGTACTCTACATGGGCGTTCACATAGGCCAGATGTCACTTCTCATCTGAAGGTGCTGTGGAACACACGTAGTCGGGGTGGATTCCGTTTCATGCTTGTGTCAGAGCTGCACTCAACGGGCCCTAGTCTGATGTATCAGAAAGGAGACTGATTACTCAGAATATCCAAGGACAGAGAAGTCCTTTCAAATCGAACCGTATGAGTTAAAGGTCGAACGTATCTGGCTTAGAAACAGGAAAAAAAGTGCCAAAGATAGGGGGAAGGCGTCCACACCCTTACAAGCTTGAAGTTCCATTTACTAGAATAATTGATAACCGTGGAAAACCAGTCCACCTAAGTACAAGCTAAAAGAGTCGTCACTTATTCGCCCACAGTCGGCCTGAATCGTACTGGCTTTTTTTGACTTCGTGTTGCCAGCGCAGTCTGTGTTGGAATAAATTTGGCACACTTATGTTATAACAAACGTACACCGAGTTAACGCCAACCGTCAATGAAGAATAAAAGCGCCAGCGCAATCCGTGCCGACTGTATGTACATCATCTGCATAAACTACGAGGAGCTTTTTCCGACTCGAATAAGGAAGAAAGGTGGAAGATTCTCGCCTTGATCGATCCACTCTGTCCAGATCAGTGCTCGAAAGGCGATCCCAGCTGAGGAGCACAGCATTACCGTTTCTTTCCCGCGACCTGCAGGCTCTCCATGATCAAAAATTATTCTTGGCAAGGTTTTCCACAGAGCGACACGGGGTCACCCTCCAGGACTAGCCACAGGTATTCGCTCCGCAAGATGAACAGATCAACGAGGAGCGAACGACCTCCCTGCGTTCAGCGCAGCCAGGGCGGATTTAGATTGGTGTTCAACATAGGCTGTAGCCAAGTAAGAAATTTCTCGCTATATTTAGTTACTGAAACCCGGATTGTCTCGCCTCACAGAATGAGAGCGCGTAACAGGCCGATCCCTCGGAGACATTTTGCCACCCATCGGCGAAGTATCAGACGCAAAATGTTGGGCGGATGCATGAATATCCGGCGTTTATATCGGGGCGTTTTTCATCCGTGAAAAGTAGCGGTTAGTTCATTATGTTTGTATGAGAATATTCTTGTCACCGATTCAGAAAAATGCGCGTCGAAAACCATATATTCACCATATTATGCTCTACCACTTCGAGAAAGGGTGGAAAGCGGCACAGTCGCCTAGCGATATCAACTAACTTTTTGGCACAAGAGCAATTAGCAAAAATCAGTGCAGGGTGTGGTTTGCACGTTTCAATTCAGGTGATACCAGCATTGAGGATAAGTCAGAAAGGGGTCGGCCATCGGATCTCGACGATCAGAGTCTTCTGGCAGCCGTGGAAGGTAACGAGTGTCCGACAACACGATAGCTGGCTGAACACTTCAATGTCAATTAATCCACCGTCGTTCGTGCTTCAAAAAGCTTGGAAAGATGTCGAAAATCGCTGGATGGGACCCACGAGCTCTCCGATAGCGACAGAGCCAATCGAGTTCGTTAGATAAAATTTGTTGAAAAAACGCCGGATAACTATGCATCAACCGAATGTCTTGTTCCCTCCCCATCTAAACAAAAAGGAAAATGGGATTATTTGGACTGCATTCAAGACGCGCGAACTCGTTCCTAACGTTGAAGGCAGCATACACGCTCAAAAAGGATATACTTTACATGACAAAAATCGAAGATTAGGAGCTGGAATTTTCTAAAACTACCAAAAACCCGACAAAAACTCGTTGCAATAACAGCTACAGAGGGTTATTTTCGAATTGAAGTGGGAGTGGGCTAGTTACACCGAAACTAGCAACCGAGCGGTTTAAATAACGAAGCTATCAGACTCATACGGCCTGAACTAGAACCCTCACACCGTTGAGAGCATGAAAAACCAGTCAAAATCGCCCTGTTTGAGCATTCGATTAGAAGGAGTGTGTATTGAGGGGCGGGAAATGTAGAGAAACTGGGCGGAGACTGCAGGTTTTGGTGTATCATTATGACCTAAATTTGGACATTTCGAACAGTTTTTGACACTCTCAACAGCGGCGTTAGCGTTCTACTAAGAGTTGTACGATCTCAATAACGTTGCTATCTCAACAACTGTTTCGAGCGCTAATGCTACCTTTAGGGGTGCAACATGAAAATTGCCCGAAACAGAATTAAGCACCTGATTTTACATAACAGTACAACAAAAACAGAGAAATTTATAGAAACCCGCCTGAGTTCATGTTGTTTCGGCGTCCTGGAGCTCTCATCGCATGTCACTAGTAGTGGAAGCGATACGTTCAAGTGGGTATCCATCCTATCTTCTGAAAAGCACTGTCATCTTCCATTGGAAATGTGCATGTGAATCTACAGTCGTGCCGGGAATTCTAGTCTCACCAGCTACGGGCCACGGCAGGCCAGGGTCACCCGTCCAAACGCTAGCAGAAAACTTCTCACGGATCGACAGCATGCACAGAACAGCGCAGCCAGAGCGGCTAATTCGTGATCAGCTGTGAGCCTGTCGCATTTGCGTGCGCGGACCAACTGGCTGCAGCCCTTGGCCAGTTGGGCAAGAGTTTCTGACGAAATATCGGATTGATGTCTTTTCAACACTATATATGCCGGGAGCCTTACACCATTATCTGACGCTAACGTTGTCCCGGAATGCGCGTGGAAACTTTGAGCGGCGCCCTGGGATCAGTGCCCATGATGTCAAACTTCGAGTCATCAGTCAAGTACAGTGAAAGGGCAAATTTCGGGTAGACTACAATGGCGAGCGGCACGCACACTAAAAACGAACCTGTGAGCATTGGTGGAGGTGGGAAATGAAAGTCGCTCCATGTCGCCGTCCCACACTTTGGTGACTCGCTCTTTGATGACAAACTGCAATTAGCAGATTCAATCTTCACCAAAAAGTTGTATTTCATCTGTGCATTTCTAGGTTTTCAGCATTTTTCTGGAAACCCATGCTTTTCAATCGGACTTTATAATGTCACTTCTAGTACAATCACTTCTTCTCGTGAATAACCTTCCTACTCTCTTGAACGACTATCATAGGTCCATTTATGTGTACAGTCGGCGCAGATCGTACCGATACTTTGTGTTCCTTATTGCGCGTTGGCGCAAACTCGGTCCATGTATGTTACAACATATGCGCACCGAGTTTGCGCGAACGCTTAAAGGCAGTGTTCACGATGAAAAAAGTGTTTGAAATTCTCTAAGGAATGGGTAGTGGAGGGACACTCTGTAACCCTAACGTCGAAAGAACGAATGAAAACGAGCCAGGAAGAGCCCCGAAAGAGCCAGAAGTTGATACTTCGAGCGCAAGGCAAACCCCAAAAGCGCATTGCCCGCCTACCGACGTGAACGAATGAAAGCTTGAAACCGTGAGATGAGCGATGGTTTCCGATTATTGGCCCCGTTCTTCTCTTTATTCTCGACTTCTCTCTTTACTCAGGTCAACTCGCACACATCGGCTGCAAAAGACGGAAGTTACAAGCCTCGGAAAACTCGTCCACCATGCTTCTCCAGCTCAATTTTTGAAGGACCATAACTCCGTTCCCAGAAGGTCGTGTACGATTTCAGAGGCATCGTTGGAAACAGCATGGAATCGTTTTCAAGATAGGCTGAAAAACAGAAAAACGATTTTTATCGTGAACACTGCCTTTAACAAGGAACCAAAAGTATCTGTACATTCCATGCGGACTGCAGGACGACACTGCCGCGATCTGAAATCGTTGAACGAATCGATTTGAAATCGCGCCGTCCAGCGATTTCAAATCGGCGAGCGACTCGGGATCGTTCGTGGGGACGCGATTCCGCGTGAAACATGACGGAGATTTGCGGACAATGCCGCAAGGTTCAGTGCGGACGCTGCAATTTGCCGTCGATTACCCTACGTCTTGACGGAAGATTACGGCCTAGTTGCTTCGACTCGAAGAATCGCTTCCATCACGGAAGCGATGCGACTAGTCAAAGCGACCTAGCAAAATCAAACAGGTCGCCTCTACCAGCTATGGATTAACCCAGTCTTTCGGCGATCGCGACTGAGTGCAAATTTTTCCAACCCGCCGCGACTCAATGCAAGATCTGTTGACGCGATGGGTTTTTGGAACTGTCGGCAGTGCAGCGACTAGTCGAGGCGACCTGTCATAAATGGGCCTTCAGCACGGAATATCCGTGTTGTAAGAAGCATAACTCTCAAAAAGTCTCAGTTACACGCGAATTCTTTCGTGAGCTGGCAACTACTCAGATAGTAGCACCAGTCAAACCGACAGCGCTGAGAGCCTGTGAGGACTGATCATGGGAGCATGGCTGGCGGATGATGGTAGAAGGAAGGCTTGCCGGGCCGATCGTTGGACGATGTGATTTGATCGGACGGATGCAGAGCAACCATTCAAGGTTCGGTCCGGTCACGCGCCGACGTAAATTCGGCGGTCGGGTCGCAGAAATAAAGTCGTTCAGGTTTGACTCATCTGCTGACCCGCGACATATGCGATGCACCATTTATTGCTTTTCTGGCTTACCGACGATTAAGTTTTCCGAGTCTGAAGGACCATCGAGCTCCTCTCTCGTTCAGTAACGCTTGTGTCCTCCATGTTGCAAACGAACAGAGAGACGAATGAGGGTTAATGCCCTATTTTGCTTACAGGCAGCGTTCATGATGATTTCCGTTCTCGAGTTTCCCACTCAAAACAATGCGTTGGCAACCAAGTGTTACCAAAATTACAAAGAAACAACGAGAAATTCACTAAAACGTCTTATTTCAGTGACATTATTCTCTGGTCTGGACTAGTTGTCCGATTGGATGAACATGTCTGAATATGATCTTCGCAGCAGGATAAACCCACTCTGAAGCAAGCTATAGGCGTTTTTCGCCAAATTTTCGTACCTATTGTACCTTCCAAAACGCGCATTAGTCTTTGGAAAATCCGTAAACGGACCTCACAATTGTGTTCACCGCCCAAAGCAACCCTCTTGAGCAAAGTTTGGAGGTAGGCTCATTTGCCAAACTTCGCGCAGGCTGATAGCGTTTTGGACTTCTACGGATTTTCGGTTGGGCGTTTATTCATACCAATTAGATGGCTCTCGAAGGGTTATGGAAAAATGTTCCAGATTTGACTCAAGGTCCTTCCAGGGGAGTTGCTTGGGGCGCTAATCACGAATTTGGAGCTTATTTGTCGATTCCCCGAAGTTTTCGACTTGATTCGTTCAAAGCTTACCGTCGTGGGAAAATCTGATAGTAAATCGCGATTTTTGACGATTTCCGGAGTGCTTGGATAGATAATGCTCAAATTGTTCCTCTGAGGTTTGGAGTGCTGAACACGAATCTGAGGTCCGTTTATCGATTTTCGACGGTCAAAGTCTCAGATTTGACTCAACATTTGTATGCGGGGGTTATTCGGGGTGGTGAATACGAATTTGTCCATTCATCGATTTTCGAGATATTAAGGTAGGTTTAGCCTCATGGTACCTACCGTACCCTACAGAAAACTTCAGAATTTCGACAAACGGACTTCGGATTTGTGTTCACCACCCGAGATTATCCCTGCATTCAAGTTTTGAGCCAAATCCGAAGTTTTTTTTTCGGAGCGCTCTGAGGATGTCATGGGGGTACCCTTGCCTTGCCGCCGGGCTTTGAAATACGCGTGTAACTTCTTTCAGAGTGGTTTTAGGCAGCTGCGGAGATCATAATCGGATTCTACGCTTAAAACGGTCCTATAAAAATACATTTCATCAGGAATGGCCTGGCTGACTAAAAGTAGTTCCCTTGTGAGAGAAAGTACGAATCAACAGAGAGTAGAGAACTGCAAAAGACGGTTCCACAAAAGATTTCATTGTCACAACGAACAGTTCCAGTGAGACCTAAGAGGCGGGGTGAGATTTGAGGATTCCGTGTCCTTCTGGTGCGTTTTTCTCCATTTCTTCGTCATTTAATTTCTACCCGGGGGCCAAACAATTAATCTCAAAATTGTAGATTATCGTAAACACTGCCTTTAAAGGCGGCGTTCACGATAATCATCCTCAGCGACCTTCCACAGTTAAATTATAGGCGACAAGGTTCCTAGGCTCCCCGTGTCGAAGGAATGGTGCAAAACGGGCCAGGAGTGGCAAAATAGCGGCTGCAAACAAGCGTTTTGGTGTTCCAGAACCGCCCCGTGCTCCAGGTCCGCCTCCTCGATGTGAACAAATGAACACTCAGATGCGCGATGGTATCTGATCAAAAGCCCCATTCTTCTCAACTTCTCTCTTTACTCAGGTCAGCTCGCACACATAGGCTGCAAAAGGCGGAAGTTACAAGCCTCGGACAACTCGTCCACAATGCTTCACTAGCTCAATAATTAAGGGGCCATAACTCCGTTTCCAGGGGGTCTTGTGCGATTCGAGAGACATCATTGGAATCAGCTTGATACCGTTTTGAAGATAGGCGGATAAACAGAAGAACGATTTTCATCGTGAACACTACCTTTGAGCGAATAAATACTCAAGCATGCGTATTACTTTCACTCAGGCGTTCCAGCATTTTGAGCGGAGGCGAAACACTTTTTTCTCACGGGATCGGGTCGATGGACGGAACTCGCGATAGAATAGGCGGATCCCGTTTGTTTCGGTGGAATATCACGAGATTCGGCGTTAGCCCCGACGATTAGAGAAAGTTTCGCTGTCGTTGAGAGCATGTCATATGGCTAGAGACGCAGAATCCCTATAGGACTCTGCGTCTCTTGCCACGACATGCGCTCAACGATGAAGCAAAATGAAGTTCTGTTTTAGTGCCCTGAATAATGTCGTGATTTATAATTTTTAACCTGTCTCAGAGGCTGTCATGATTTCTCCTGACTAGCACGTCAGCTTCGTTGCATAATGTGCAGCTGGCCTTGCGAGTTAGTGCACATGTACACCGAAGCTGACGCGCAATTCCTTAGAAAATTCATTGCATTTCATAGTCTGCGCGTCAGCTTCGTCGTCTATGTGTATTGAGACGCAAAGTTAGACTGCACAACACACCGAAGCTGACGCGCAGATTTTGAAATTCATCGAACTCTCGCGAAGCGGTAATGATTTTCAGGGCTCTCTCGTTAGTTTTGTTGCATCTTCAAGTCTGCCTTTGCCTTTTTATGCTAATAAACTTTTATTTCACTACACCGGACAGTACACCGGAGCCGACGTGCCATCCCTGGGCCCATAGTAAACCCCGTCAGCCGAGTGCAAATGATTGGCGGTACCCGGGTGATTGTTGTGCTGGTTGCCTCTATCAGACGACCAGGCGTTTAACAATCAATGGCAATAGCAAGTATATCCCTCGCTGCATAGCTTCTAGTTCGTCCATTACAATTGATTCAATTATGCTCCACAATGGTGAGAGGGACGGTAACTTGCTCCATGCGAAGCCTCAGATAGCAGAAAAGTCTTTGAAGGAGCTCCCGAACGGCCTGCGATTGGCGCCCGAAAACCTCACAAATTCGTGGATCGTGGAGGGAGAGGTTCTCTTTAAAGGTAAGAATAAAAGCTCTAGGCCAGTCATAGTGAGGAAAATCGCACGTCTTTTGCAGAAGATCGACCTGGGAGACCTGGAAAAATGGCGTACGTCCCACCGAGCTTCAGCCAACTATCGTTACACGCACGCGGTGGATTTTCTGCGCACACATTTCACTAGGGTAGGTTTGAATTCCATAAAGAACGCAATTTTCGATCCTCATCTTATGTATTCCAGCCTGTCACCCTGCCCCGCGTATCCATGGATACGCCTGCCGCATTTGCGGAAAATTCGTAAAAGCGCCCAATCTGGATAATCTCCCCAAAGAATTGGTGGCTTTCTTAATAGGTTAGATTTCGACTTCAAATAATGATTTCTAGGACTTTTTTAGAAGTATTGATCGCCGCGCCGACTCTGTTAGTTTTTGCTTGTTACGGAATCTCTTGAATGTCATAACTTTTCCCTCTAGTATATCAATTCAGGTACTGGATCAAACTTGCGAGCCGGACGAGGATCGCCGTGAGATCCTGGAACAGCTGAAAAAAAAGCTCAAGCGGAGTGAGGACCACCCTCAAGACGGGCGATCAGTCGTGCTTTTAAGTTTATAATCTTTTCAACTTTTCATGTGGACTTTTTTCATCAGGAAAATGCCTTCCCTGACATATAACTTTTAGTACCGACGTAAGGAGCTACGTCATGAAAAACAACGAACAGCTCGTCCCCATCATCGGTATGAGTGAATAACATGCAGACACTTTTTCACTCTTTATCTTTTTTTAGGCAATGGTTTGTAGTGGCTGTAGTTTTTTAGAAGTGCCGCGCCCCAAACGCCTGATGGAATGTTGTGATCTGGATAGGGTATTTTTCTGTGCTTGTTTCCCAATTTCAGTTTTGAAGAAATATTTTCGTGAAAATCTTCAAACAATTTCATGATAGAAATCGCGAAGCTGGAAAAACAAACATGAAAATTGCCGGAAAATGAACGTTCTGGATGCATAAAAATGCCTTGAGTTTTTCGGTTCCTCGAAATCGAAGTTGGGATATGAATGAGTTGGACACCTGGTACTTCATAAAGGCTTTAATTTTTTTGAATCTCGTTCTCGAAATTCTCATATCTCTTTTCCGGTTATGTTGTTGTGATTTTTTTATGAACGTTTACTTAATTCCGCCTCACATACTGCCATATCTTGTTGATTTGGTTTTTTCTCTAAGAACTTGAAATTTTTGTATTGCTCTCGTAATACATACTCAGTAATACACCCATTGTTACAAGAAGTTTTTGTTTAATAGATGTTGATTTTGCTTTTTTTAGCATCGCGTTGACTTTGTATCCTCTTATTCGTACCTCAGTAGGTTCTCTTCCACCGTAGAAGTTGTGTAATTGTAGAATTGATTCCTTCAATAAATTAGTAGCGCGAAATTTAGCTTATTTTTGAATATGTTAGCCATGGCTGGGCGCGGGAGGGGTCTGATGCGAGAAATGGGTTAGAAGCGCCCGACTATAGGCAGATCGAAACGCCGGATATTTCGGGGTTGAACTGTGACCCGTCAATTCCAGTTGGTGCGCCGGAGTTTTCAGTTGGAGCGCGGCAGCTTTCGGGTAAATGGCGGGAGTTTTCGGGGTTTCCCAGCCCGATTTTAGCTTCCGAACGCAAGCATTGCAACGCTCCTTGGCCGTTTCAATTGCGTTCGATGCCCACGACGACCTGAGACATATGACACGGTTGGTTTTTAGTTGAAGTGATTCTGACACGTACCCAACCGCTGTCATGGCATTGCACTAAAATGATACAGCGTGTCTGACTATGAGAAACGCTGCCTACCATGTAATCGTTGTCCAACTCCTAATCTTAGAACATGTGCCAACGAAGGTTTATGAACGGGAAATTTCAGCACCAACGACTGTTGACCCACCTTGTGCATGTCGTTTTACTGGAGGAATAGAAATTGGATATTACTCGACGCGCAAGATCAGGAGAAGGAAACAGCTCAGTGGTTGTTTTCCCTCGAACTTGCGTTATTACGAGATTTCTCCGCACGTCTCCCTCAAAAATTTTGAACTTCTCGTCGATTTTTCTTCGCCGCCTCATAACAATGCATGCCACTGAGGTCAGCAGGATGGATAATACGAGAACTCCTGCAAAGCAAGACATGCCATTAACAGAATGTGTGAGAGCCTAAAAACAACAGTTACCAAGGAAAATGAAGAAGAATTTGCGATTGAAGACGCTTGCTCTGTCCACCGAGCTCGTTATTTTGGAGTCGTTGGAGAAGACTGAAATATAGGGGCATTAATGTGTAAACAGTCAAGCTAAAACTCATTTACAGTGCCATTCAATCACAGGCAGCACCTAGCTGTGATATCGCTATTGTAGACGCGGAGCAGTTGCTTGGCGAAAGTAGAAGTGAACAAAGAACTGTTTTCTTCCGAGATGGCGATAATATCAGAGCAGGGTCCCGGCACTCTGACTGAATGCCACTGGGGGTAAAATTCACTGCAATATCTCCCTACACGGAGACTTTCTAACAAAGGAAAGTTGCTGGGGTACGTCTATCGAATATCTGACTGTCTAGCGCCGAATTCTGTAGTCAACAAGGCAGATCGTAAGCATGGTAGAGGCAAAAACGTGCCTAAATAACCCTATAAGGATCGCACCACAGTGCTAATGCCCTGAAAAGCGTCGAGAGCCAGCTGAGGAGAACATATCTCCATTCTGGTCGTTTTGAGTGTGGGGAAACTAACCACTGATTGTGAGTAGATTGCTTATATCACGGTCACAATCTCTTCGGTTCTCAATTTAGGTGCCAAATATTACTAGTGTTGATCGGTTGCTAATCCAGATTCATATTTTGTCCTGTTGTCAGCCTTGGCGGCGGGCTTAGTCCGCAATCTTCCTTCTCAATTGAAGCCCACCTACCGATACACTTTCATGGGCTCAGACAAACCATTCGTGGGAGTGAGACCGGAGAGTAACTCGAGCGACGCTCTCTCTCAGCTCCAAGCGAAAATTAGCCATCTATTCGGACGACAGCAGCCGCTCTCCGAGCGACCGCGGTTTTGCTCGGAACGCAGCAGTATTCGGTTTAATTTCGGACCTCGGTTGCTGTCCGGGCGATTTTCGAAGTTTTCCCAGCTGCTAATTATTCTTTATTGTCGCCTCTTCTCGGGAGGATGAAGCCTCTAAAGAAGATAGGGTACTTGTCACAGCCTGTCGGCAAGGAGGTTAATCTTGCCACAGGCCGCAACAAGGGTACCATCCCTGGCATTGTCCGCAATGAAGAAGTCTCTCTCACCTCGGCCCATGGGGGATCACCTCGGCCGCCAAAAATTGTCCTCCGGAGAGTGACCCGAAGTCAACTCTCAGGAGTGGCCTCGAACGGCCAACTGCCCGTCTACGCGAGACGATCCGCCTTTTCTACCAGCTGATAACGTGACCCAAACGTTGTCACTTAAAGGCTGTGGTCACGATAGAATATGCTGGTCTTCTTTTCCTCTCTAAACCCTTTTCTGGGTTTAGAGTAGTAGGGCCAATGAGAATAATTCGCGAAAAAATCGCTGTTTCGGGCCAAATTTGAACCCTGAACTTTCATGTCTTTTGATGGTGAACGGGCCCACTCCACACCATCGACAGCGATGATCTCTGATATCAAGAAGATCAGCTGGCTTGAAATTGAATTTCAACCAATGAACATTATCCTTCGGACTCGTCTAGTCAAAAACATTGACTGAAGTGCTTGCTTTCATTGGTCAACTCTTTTCATTACGTACTTTGAATTTATTACTTCCTCTGAATGACGATGATTTTTGACTGTTCGGCATTAGGCTGCGATCTTTTTTTTGCTGCGCTGTGCACATTTGCACGAACTGGCATCTTTAAGCCCTAGAAACTCTAATTATAGCACGTTTTTCACCGCGCTACCTTCATAGTTTTTCAGCTGTTTTCTATCTAAGCAGATTTTTATAGTTTTTTAGATAACGTTTTGCATCGCGACCACTGCCTTTAGAGAACAACCAACCCTGCGTCTCGGGGCAGGGTCTCTCTACACACGGAGGGAGGAGCACGAACGAGATTTCATGCTGACGCGACGCGCGCGGCGGAATTTTTTTATCTGATCACCCCATCACTGGAGCGCGCTTGCCACAATCTCGCGAGATTTCATGACATTTCATGTGTTTATTGATTCTCATATGACTATTTCTTTATGTTTCATAATCCAGAGCCAAACTGGTTGTCGGCGGCAACGGTCCCATCACTACATCTAAAATGGTTCTCGATCTTTAATACCATATTGCATTTTCTATAAATATCAAGCGGTACAACGGCACGAGAACATACAAGAGTTTTTGAAACGGGTGTCCAGGATAAGATAATGAGAGGAACAACCCAGGAACATAAAAAAAGTCATGTGAGAATGAGTAGAATCATGAAAGCCCGTGAAATCTCGTGAGCTTGTGGCAAGCGCGCTCCAGTGATGGGGTAATAGGATAAAAAGTTCCGCCGCGCGCGTCGCGTCAGCAATGAATCTCGTCCGTGCTCCTCCCTCCATGTGTAGAGAGACCCTGTCCCCTGCGTCTCTTTCTCTGGCGGTGGCACCGCTGTCGCCCTGAGAGCGAGCACACAGTGGCCGAGGCTGCTATTTCAACGGGGATCGCTGTGGCATTTCGACCATCGGCCGCTGTACGGGCGATGACGTCATAATTGGGAGGAGCGGGTCCCGCTCCGAGACATCGTTTGTGAGGGAGTTGGTGTTGAAGGCGTGCAGTATTAACGCCAAGAGCAAAACGGTGATATGAAAACGTGCACAGGGTTATTTCTCTTCTGTTCCGATTTTTTCGCGCCACCCGTTTCTGTGGAGACTCCCGGAAAAAAGCTGATTTCTCAGGGGTTTTTCTTGAGTTTCCTCCTCATGCCTTCAGATGAATTTGGACAAGTCGCTGAATTCGGGGCAGAGGAGATTTGAGGCACGCACCCACAAAAAGCGAGCGTGACAGTGGGTTCGGATTCTTCCAGAGTTCAGCTTCGGAAAGGTGAAGTTCGGCTATATCTTGGTGACAAGCGGACGGACATTCCTCCGCTATATGTATGTAGCAAGAGTCCCTTGAATGGAGCTAAAGGGGTGTAACCCAGAGGCCGCATTCACCATCGCGTTAGCCATGGGTTTGTCCATTTGAGTTATATTTAGCGCGAGGATTAACGATTGCGCTATTCCCAAATCAAAATTCAAACAAGACGGAAGCGCAATGATAAATCCTGGCTTAGGACACCTCAAGATGAGTCCTTCTTGCCAGTTATCGGCGCTTCTAATAGCGTTCAAACATGAGACAGGCTGCAGAGGTTCATTCGCGTCGTTATATCAACCATATGTAGGGTAATTCAAAGTCTGTCCGAATGAGACTATCCGCCCACGCGGTCGGCGGGCGTGTGTATCGACAGTCG
Source organism: Aplectana chamaeleonis (assembly GCA_029168955.1). Taxonomy (NCBI): domain Eukaryota; kingdom Metazoa; phylum Nematoda; class Chromadorea; order Rhabditida; family Cosmocercidae; genus Aplectana; species Aplectana chamaeleonis. Next base: position 54,872 of record JAPDOI010000913.1, read on the forward strand.
CGAAGGTATTTTTAACCTCTGTATCGATTAGCAGGAATGTCAGGCAAACAGTGAACAATATCCCACTGTATTGTGGGCTGGGTCGTCCAAAAAAATGCCTTCGTGAAGGCCGCTTGACACGCACGCTGACCGCGTGGGCGAACTGTCCCATTTGGACAGACTTTATGCTCCCTTAAATGTAATGTAGAAAACCGAGAATCAATCACTCGAAGACCACGCTTTCATATGAGGAAGTTTAATAAAATTTGCACATTCACGGACGAAGCAGAACCGGTCGATTGGAGATCGCTATGCATGAAGTACATTGCAACACGTCCACCACTGAACGAGAGCGGTTGTGCTGCAATGAGTCGCATAACTAGGATTGTCTAGCGTAGGGCTGTAGTTGAAGTTCTGTACTCACAGTGATGAAAAATTTTGAAACTTCGCTCCAAAAACTAGCCGCCTGTTTTTGATCGAAGACAATTTTTTTCAAAGCAAGCAATCAGCTGCACCCGTTTTCAAAACGATTTTCGCCTGGGACGGCCTGCATGAACGCTGCCAAGAAGGTCAGGAAGCCGCTCCGCGTCCGCCGTGTGAAGCGTCGAGCCAGAGGCGACCCAAAAAACATGCCGTTGGCTTGACGTTGGGACGCAAATTCACTATACACAGCAAACCGCTCGCCTAACAGCTGTTTTCTGATTTGGTCCTTATCTAGAACGGCTTTATTTCGGTGAAACTTTAGAGCCAAACGGGGAAATTATTTAAAAAATAATTAACTATGAAGAATAAATCAAAAAAGATCGAAGTTAAGCACGATTAAAATTAGAAACAAAAACAGGCGGGGAGTTCACCGTGCGTGGTGAGGTTGCGTCCTTACACAAAAGGGACGGCATGTCTTTCGGGTCACCTCTGGCTCGACGCTTCGCACGGAGGACGCGGAGCGGCTCCCGGACCTCCTTCGCAGCGTTCATGCATGACGCCCTGGTGTGTACTGCGGATTTGGGGTAGACAAGGAGCACGAGACAGGAGACGAGAAAAAAGTGAGAGCAGCGGACAGCGGACAACTCTGCAATACACCAAGTAAACCTCAACTCGAAAGGTGGTGAATCTTCTGTTTCGCAGTAAAATTTATTTTTGTTCATCGCGTGCGTCTGCGCGCGTATGCCGCGTTTCCCTTTCCCTCTAATTTCTCGCTGTCTTTACCCTCGCCCCGCACAAGCGTACCAAGGAAAAGAGTGATTTCAGCTCCCAAGCAGAGGACATGTACATTTTTACAGGAGTATGTTTATCTGCCTTTGGACTCCTTCTGTTGAGAAAAAAAGCCTGGTCCAGGGAGAAATAACGTACTTACGCATTAGATAGGTAAGTTTTGACTCACGGTTATAGCCGAGTGGCGTCTCGTATAATCGGCCTAAAACGGCAGCCTTAAAAGTCAGGAGAACCGTCTCCAATATTCTCCAAGCGTAACATGTAGATTGGCGACTATCGAAGTTGCACTTTGTCGAAAGCGGACGAAATGAGGGTACAGCATATTGTTAGCAAGGGAAGTGTCCACAAGCTTAAACGCATCTGAGAAAACGCATTACACTGTTAGTATCTCTTTGGCCTCAATACTATAACTGCATAGTACCTCGTCCTGAGCTGCTGATTCCAAAAAATTATGGGTGTTTTTCATGCTTTGCGAAAAGGTTAGGGTACTTCATTAGGCGATTTCTAGGTCGCTTCTAAAAATGGTCTCGCATTTGTCTCAAAACGTGTATGCAGGGGTTATTCAGGATGCAGACCACGAATGATGTGTCGGTTTGTCCATATTCTGAGGTTTACTGAAGGTCAAGGTGGGTACCATACCATCCAGGTGCCAAGCTTATCTCAATATTTCGAAAATCGACAAACGAATTCGTATTCACTATACCGAAAATTCCCTCTGAGAAATTTTGAGTCAAACCTGAGACGACAAAACTACCGCTGACCCACCACAATCTACCACAATCTATCGAAAAGCTCTAAGAGGACCACAGATTCGAGTAAGGCACACCCATCACCCTCCGGGGGAAATCAAAGTCAAATCTGGAGCACTTTTCTTGAAAGATTTCAATACAGGGGTGTGCGGCGATTACCGTTCGCAAATTTTTTTTTCTGCAACTTTTCGACTTAAAGGCAGTGTCCACGATAAAAACCATGTCTGATTTTTTGGTGGAGATCGGCAGCTGTGGGGCTTAGCGCAACCCTAACGTTGAAAAAACTAAGAGAAATGAGCTAGGCACGGTCCCCTACGGCCCCAAAGTTGGACACCCGTCAGCTCGTCACACCTAGATGCATTTTCCACGCCCACCAACGAGAATATATGAATGCTCGAGATTGTGAGATGAGCGATGTTTTCCGATCAATAGCCCCGTTCTTCCCTTCAGTCTCAACTTCTCTCTTTACTCAGGTCTGCTGGCGTACATCGGCTGCAAAAGACTGAAGTTACAAGCCTCGGATAACTCGTCCACCATGTTTCCTTAGCTCAATCTTTGAGGGACCATAACTCCGTTTCCAGAAGGTCTTGTGCGATTACAGAGACATCATTGGAATCAGCATGGAGCCGTTTTCAAGAAAGGCGGAAAAACAGAGAAACGATTTTCATCGTGAACACCGCCTTTAAGAGCTTATGACACCCAGAAAATAATTTTTTAGGTTCCATCCTTATCTTGGAGAGGGTCACACTCTGATCACATTGGTGTTTCTAAAATCTTTCAAGACCCCCAACGAACGGAGACATGGCTTCTTGAAAGTGTCTGCATTTTGAAGGCGAAAATGTGGTGGAAGAGTTGCCTCAGGCCTGTATTTCTCTTGATTTGCAGTCGGGGCACGAGAGCAGAACAAACTGAGAAGATGAATCGGAAAGGGAGTGAAGAACGACGACTTGGTTGAAAATCATTCATCGATGAAGCCGCTATTGAGATCGGAAATCAGGAAGGGGGCCGGGCCTATGGTGGTGGCTGGAGGGGGCTGGGCCCGTGGTGGTCGCCTGTATCTCGCTTATTTGGAGGAATTCAGATCTCGCATTTGGCACGTGTTATACAGGTGCGGTCTTCAACGCAATTACACGAAAAGCTCAAAATTCATATCTGAGGGTGTATTGTGCCTTTAAAGGCAGCGTCCGCACAGAAAACCGCACATGGGTGTTTCTTCTCAACCCACTGATTGTACCACGAGGAGATAGTTGGCAAAGCTTGAGACCTAAATGTTCCTTATTCATAATGCTCCGTGCTAGTGAAAACTGCTCCGGGGTCTGAAAAGACGTTTTCCTGGTCGACCATCTAACACGAGGAACACAAGCGCCACGACAGACTCCGGCAGGCCGTGAAAATCCAAAATTCTATATTCGTTATTTCGAGAAGTTTTTGCGTTTTTATGTGTGTATTGAAAGCTTCTCATTTTCAGAGAATTCTTGACTATTAAAAGGCCAAATGAGATCATCAACCGGATAAGCTACAGGGGCTAGAAACTTCCAGACGTCCAGCATTTCCGACATTTGTGTATTACACAAGACACACTGGACAGTCGTTGAAAAAGGGAAGCTGAATGCTCCGCGATTTTCAAACGAGTTTTTCTCCGAAATTTCAGTGTTTCGGGTAGTCTTTTCGCGATATATCAAAACCTGGTGGGAATACCTACGCAAAATAGTGAAAACTTGAACACGGTTTTTGCGCGTACGCTGCTTTTAAAGACAGTGGTCGCGATCAAATATGCTTGTCGCCTTTTTCTCTCTAAACCCTTTTCTGGGTCGCGAGTAGTAGAACCCATACGAAAAAATCGCGAAAAAACAACTGTTTTGGGCCAAATTTGAAGCCTGAATTTTCTTCTCTTTTGATGGTGGACGAGCCCACTCCACATCATTGGCAGCGATGATCTCTGATATCAAGAACATTAGCTGGCCTGAAATTCAATTTCAATCAATGAACATTATCCTTCGGACTCATCTAGTCAAATACATTGACGGATGTGCTTGCCTTCTTTGGTCAACTCTTTTCATTACGTAAATTTGCATTTATTTCTTCCTCTGAATGTCGATGATTTTTGACCGCTCGGCATGAGACTGCGATCTTTTTGGGCGGCGCTGTGCACGTGTGCACGAACTAGAATCTTTGGGTCCTAGAAACTCTTATTCTAGTCCGCTTTTCACCGCGCTACCTTCATAATTTTTCAGCTGTTTTCTATTCGAGCTGATTTTTATAGTTTTTTAGATAACGTTTTTCATCGCGACCACTGCCTTTAAGAACCCGACCACTGCCTTTAAGAACCCTGAAGCAACAGTGTTAGTTGCATTTTCTCACCGCAATTTTTGGTTGTTTGGGACGTCAATATAAACTTCTTTTGACATGTTGTAGCTAGCTGTGTAATCTTGTAAGGTGTGATTGCTCGAATCGATACCGTAACTAACGAAGATTTCTGAGATAGTAATCAAAGGAGTACGGGTAAGTGTTAGGTTGCAAGGAGGTCGCATGCGTTTTTCCTCGACCATATCAAAACCAAAGCTGTGAATGCGATAAAACTACGAAAATCATTCCTTTCTCTAAAATCACAAAAGTTTCCGCATTGCTCAAGAATACAAAATTCACTTTCTACTATAATTGTAGTATTACAGAAGTTTTTTCTCGTGCTTCCGTAAAAATTGAGAACTCACGGAAATCGGTACACTGATCAGTGTATTGTTTGATGAGGGTAATACTTTGGTCATATACTTAATCAATTCTATGACTATCTTGGCCAGTTTCTCTGAATTTGAACAGATTTTGTTTCAAAAAAAGGCTAATTGAGCCCAGTCCATGCTTCTCGAGGCTCGGGAAGAAAAGCCAATTGTTATTCTGGGAATCATGGGGTCCCACATTAGTCCTACCAACAAAAAAAAAGAAATTAGGGGGTAAACGCTAGATTTTGTTGACGGAATTTCTGGCGGCATCAATGCATTTTCGGAAATTATTTCCTCAAACGATTTCTTGGACATTGAGTAGAGCTGTGACGGAGAAGTACATGAAAAGCTGTGATCAAGGCTGGGACAATAAAGTCCTTCGAATATTTGTCTTTCTGGTACTCCTCTCCATTTTTCGAATCTTGACCATTACTGTTTTTCATCGCGCAGGAGTTCAGGTGTGAATGATGCGCGCATGCTGTGCAACTACGCGCAATCGCGTACGCCCGCAAGCAAATTTCCGCGTCATTTCTAATGTATCACGCCTCTTCACTGTAAACACCCAGCGACGGCGCGACGCGCGAGAAGCGCGGTGGCTATGAAAGATGTCCCCGCGCGGCACGAGCGTGCCGCCGATCCAGCACAGCCATAGCGGCACCGCCAAAACCGCCGTGGCGGTTTCTCCATTTTTATCAATAATGCTCGCTTCTCAGTTTGAGTCCACTCCAACATAAATAATTCTGGGATTATCCTGCGCTACCTTATACGCGAATACAAACCATTAATTTTTGTGCCTGCCACAGTTGAGGCCCAACTTTAACCCGCACGGCCTTGGCGGTGATGCCAGAGATTTCATAGTTGTTTCTCAAACATGCCGCTCGTGAAAAGTTTCATAGTCCAACGCTCATCCCTCGCATCACGCGCGTGCCCAGCTTGAGGTGAAGACTATGAAAGATGTCATACGGGAGCTAATTATAGCGTCGAGCCAATGAACTCTGAGGACCGCCTAACTCATCCGAGGTTCCCTTTTTTTGTGTGCTTTTCTCACAAGTCAGGGTAATGCAATGAAGATTGAGAAATATTTTTCCACCTTACCTGAAGAAAACTGAACTTCTGTGAGAAAAATCCACTCGCCACGGAAAGATGTTGTGACGCGAATCTTCTTGGCCATTCTTTTATGAAGTGGTATACGCAGTTCATGTCTATAATGTGCATTATATAGAAATGATTCGCGATTTCATCCTTCAATCGCGCGGTAAATATACATATACTATTTTTTCAATCCTTTGAAAATCTAGGTCTGCGGTTGATGAGGTATTCTCCGAACCGTGTGAGGTATGGGTTTGCTACTTTAGTCGGTCGACGTACTACGCGCAACTTCCCTCACCCGCCACTCAAAGAAAACTCATCGTTTTGGTGTGGAGGCTACACATGCAGATGGTGTACAGTCTATGCCAGAACGAAACTCCTATGATTCATCGCGAAAAAGATACGTACGCTACTCTCTCAGCTTGGCCCTATGCCATCTTGCAGTCTGTTTACCTCGCTCACGGAGGTTCTCTTTTTTGGAACACTCTCTATCCGCTGATACAAAATAGATTACGGGAAAAGTGTAAGATAGCTCGCAAAGCCATTGCATAACGAAGAAACGCATGAAGTACTATTTCTGAAGAAGACACGAAAATCGCTCCTCTAAATGATTTCCGGGAACCTGTGTTGGCGCAATCATCGGATCCTCGAACAGATCGAATTTTGTACAACTCATCATTTTTGTGGCCCGCTTGTGGGTTAGACGTGCATGGATAGTATTCCGGATGCGTAAGCATTCCCAAAAAAAAACGTTTAGAAGTGTCGAAGTCAATATTTCAAACACATTTGCGAGCTTGAAAATGCGATACGGAAAGCAACGTTGTCTCTTCCAACCTTTATTTCCTTATTTTCATGAGTTTTTTTTCAGATTTTTTCGTTGGTTCTCAATACTGAAAGCTTCAAACTCTTGATTTACGAAATACGATTATTTTGTTAACAGGTATGAATGCTGCTTTTGATGTACCCTGCAATAAAATGAAGACTTTGGAAACTAACCTCTTTCCAGTAGAGTTCGCAGATGTTTTCGTCAGCGAAGAAATCTGCGACGACAGAGAGAAATTTGCACCATCTATACTAAAATGAAAAGATTCAATGCCCTATTCGTTGTTATTACCCTCCCTGATCAGACGATTTTGTTGCCGCGTCTTGGGCCTCGACATCGCCGCGATAGAGCAGCGAACGCGTGTGGAGTAATATGTACTTTCCTGTGCGGTAAAACGAAATTGTCGCCGGTTCAATTACCCAACTTTGAAGTACTATCCGTATTTCCTTGGGCGCAAAAACGGCGATGACCTCTGTCCTTATCAGACAGAGGACGTAACAACGGCAGGTGCGTAATTCTGTTCTTATAGTTTGACCCCCTTAGTTGTATTGAATTTCTCAAAAAACTTCATGAGAGATACTCTCTTAGAGCCGCGTTGGCACAATCGCAGAGCCGCGGCGGCAGTAACGCGTCGCCGCTACGGATCCCCGGTAGTGCCTTCGCGGCTCTGCGATAGTGCCGCTCCTGTGCCTGTAGGCGCCGAGGCGGCAATATCGCGGAGCCGCAGCGGCAATTTCTTTTGGAGAAGACGTGGGTCCGCAGTTGAAAAGATCACCGGCTAAAAACGGGCAATTGGGTGAGATCAACTTAGTAAGGATTGGCTGCTTGTGAATTCAATATAGTGTGACTTCTGGTCACCATATGGAGATGTTACACTCAGTGAATACGCCAGTGTTTTAATTCAGCGGGTCTAAACCCATAGTTGAAGGTTACTTTCGAACCGATTCTCTGTCCTCTCCTGTACACACAACATAGTCACTGGTCGAGAAATAGTGCAGATTTTTGAGGTGGGCACCTGAATATAACATCGACTTTGGTGATGTGTCCATGAGCCGACATCAGAATCTCGGAGAAGTTCCTGAGATGATCGAACTCAAATAGCAGCGTCACCGAACCGTCTGAACAAGAACAAAAACAGAATTCTATGTCGTTTCATGATGACAATGAATTCTTATAGTTTAAGGTTTTACCCGTATGCTTTCTATTCCACCCAATCCAGGAACCATTCGGATTTCCCTTGTCGAACGGTGGGTTGTCGGCCATATAGCCGTCACTCAGCAGCCCAAGACCTCTGAATTATTCGAATACATCCAGATTGAAGGTTTTCATTACGAAAAGCCTTGCTGTGTCATATTTCATATTTGGTCAGGTTATTAGGGCAAACATTCCAGCATAGCCCGAAGTATGCGAAATAGGGGATCTTGAAGGGATGTCCATGCTACTTCATAGCGATAAAAACTGGTAGAGCCTGTCCGAATGAGATTGTCCGCCCACGCGGTCTGCGGGCGTGTTGATCGGCTGTATCGAAGATATTTTTGGACCTGTGAATGGATAATCAGGATTATTAGAGGAATATAGAACAATATCCCAGTCAGCTGTATCTCAACCATGGGTAGGCTCGTCTGAAAATGCCTTCGTGACGGCTGCTCGAGACGCACGCAGACCGCGTGGGCGAACAGTCCCATTCAGACATACTTTAGTATCCCATTCTCAGACCTAGAATTCAAAGGCACAGAATTTGGATAAAGAAAACAAACTACAGTCTTTGAATTTTTAAGTATTATTATATTTCACCTGATTCTATGGGAAGCTCAAACGTACCTCCGGATCCCTGTTTCTGTGTACAAATCGCTGTTCTCAAATGTAGAATCTCGAAAATCTGCCTCTCCCACCCTCGAACCTTCGGGAAGCGTCGAATAGTAGAGCAATCCATCTGCAATCGTGGAACATTAGATTCCTTCCACATTCAGGGCCAATAATGAACAGTGACTCCTAGCCTTCATTGGGGCAGCCGTGCAGTTCTGCCCGTAAACAAATGGTTCTTGTCCGTCTGGAGTATGGTACAATGCGTAGCTTCGAGGCGAACACTGGTGGATCTAGTCTTCGCATGACAGACATGGTGGTTTCGGAGTTCCCAGCCATTAACTGAAATTTGGGAAAATTACGCTGTATTTCTTGTGTTAACGACAATCCTCATATGCAGAATTTAAAAGAGGACACAAACAAAGTATTCCCCCAAATTGAAAGAGGATTTTTTGGCACGGAAAATTTTCAGCTCGCAGCCAAACGTTTCATTCGATCTCACCGATTTCAATATCCTTCAGCAGATTGCGCTAAGCGAATTCAACATTCCATCATTTCTCACGGAAAACATCCCAGTATCAGCAACGACTTTGTGACAAATACACAGCGGAAAATCAAGAAAGGCCGTTTCCAGAAAATTTCGGAAGTACCCCCAGGCTTTTCTGCACTTGCAATTCGGTATTCCGAGAGATCCTCACTAGTATATTGGTTCTAGTGAATTTGTCCCGCCTGTATTTTAGATGGAGCATTGCAAAATCATAACTATCCAGATACCCGTTTTTTAGGTGATCGCACGCTTATGGAATGCACTGTAGAGAGCTTTTCCGATTTTTCGAGCCGATCAACGTCTGCAGCGGAGCGGTTGAACATGTGAAAAGACTAGTAATGAACTGTTATGTTTATCCAATGTCTCTTCTGCTACCGTGGAACACGAGGAGCGGCTCGAAATTTTGGAGGAAGGTTCTATGTGCCACTGGAGAAGAAATGGACGACACAAAAGCATCGGAACCACATTTTCGACTTTCTACCAATGCCGGTGTCATTTCACTGTTTGATTTGATTAACCAAAACAAGATAGAGATATATTAGTTGTTAACCCTATTCTTTGCAATTTTCATAGCGGGCTGTCTCCTTGTTTCAAAGTAGTGTTCTGTAATGACGATTCAGCAGAAGTAGGTACGTCTCAAACAGTAAATTTTTCTCGAAGCTCGAAAAGAGTATTCATTGAAAAGTTCTGTATTTAGGGATACTCTACCTGTAGCAACTTGTCACTGAGTGACGCTAGTAAGGTTCACTCACCATTTGTCCACTTCTATTGCGATATCGTATCCATTTACTTCCTGGTCTTAGGTAGTCAATCATGTACTCGGACACAAACTCTCGACCTGTGCCGTTGCCATACCGTCCTTGTGTCTCGACAGCTGTTATCATGTAGGTGTCCATGAGGTTAATCTGAATTGCTTCGTCACCCATTTTATGAGATGCTCATTCAGGCGCAGATTCCGAAGAAAGATTGATGCACGAATACGACCGCTACCACTGCGGAAACAAAGGGCACTCAAGGGAATAAATATGTGGCAGGCAGGTGATTACATGCCGAAGCGCGCGGACTACTTATAACATTCCTGAAGTGCCTCTCATTCAAATCAGAGACACTTCTGGATGAACCTATGAATAAGAAGTCGCCCTTTGGTAACACACATCCTTGCAGGCAGTTTTATGCTTTTTGCTGATAAATTTAGATTTCTTGAAATGATTATTGTCAGAAGAGGTTTCAAAACTGCAAAAGTTCGCGAAAGTTCTTCGAGAAAAAAATCTTCAAAAAACTCGCAAAAGCTTCCCCCTGGACTTTCGCTCTCTGATGAGCTTTCGGAGCATAGCAGCTTGGAGATAAAAGAAGAGTTGAAGAGAAAACGCTCAACAACAAGTTATTGCTTGATGTCCGCCTGCCCCCAACTATCGAGATTTCTATGAGCGCCAGTTTTTCCATTACTTATTTTGCTTTTAAAGAAATTTCTGAGCACTTCTAGAGACTTTTGACTATTTAAGAGCAAAATAGAAGACGGATAAATAGTATAGTTGTGCTCGAATATTCGCAATAGAATAATCATTCGAATAAATTATTCGATTATTTATTCGATTATCGATTAATCGAAAAATCCCGATTTTCGATTATTATTCGAAATCGACTATCGAAAAAAACAGATATTCGACCATTATTCGAAATCGACTATCGAAAAAAACAGATATTCGATCATTATTCGAAATCGACTATCGAAAAAACCTCATATTCGATTATTATTCGAAATCGACTATCGACAGTGACAATTATTCGAACATATTCGATCTTCGAATATATCCGAATAATCTAACACAGCCATTACCGGATCCTACACAGAAATTTTTCGAAGGCCATTGCATCAGCACTAGTGTGAGTCAGGGCTGTGCGTAACTGAAATTTTGAATTGCGTAAATTGTAGTTTTCAAATCCTCGTAACTCGTTAATCGTAATTCGTAACTGATGAGTAATGAGCTCAAACACAGCCTCAAACCTCATTAAACATGGAAACGCCTCAACTTCCCAGTGATGATATGTGTTTCAAAATAAATCTGTTTTCGACGAGTACTTGAAAAAGCGCTTTCATCCGAGCGAATCTCTGTTCCGCAATCGCAGAAACCCGCTATGACAGCACGCGACATGATGACAATACTGGTGGGACCACGTAGTCCCGGCACGATCAACCTACTCGAACTGAAGCACGACTTAATCACGTGCTGCAACAGTGTTTTTCCACAATTGCGGACCGGAATTTTCTTCTGGTAAGGGCAATACTGGTCGAAAGTGTAAATCGTCTTCTATCCAACGTTTTTTTGGCTTTCAGCAAAACTTTGCGGTTTTCAAAGTTGAAACTGAAATTTGATTGAGATCCAGGGTACCGACCAGGGGTGTGCGGAAATTTCTGTTTTCTGGCCGTTTTGGCCTCTCTGTTTTCTCATTTCTGTTTTCTGGAAAATCTGCTGAAAACAGAAAAAAATCAGAAAAAGTGAACGAAATCCGGATCTGTGGAACAGCGCAGCTTACTTAGTCCTTTACGAGGTACTATTTGTATACAATTTACGATTGCTGTTAAGGGCAGGGTTCGCGATAAAAAAGTTAATTGTGGTATCTTTTTGAGAAGGTAGGCCTGGTCATCACAAAAGTGAAAATAAGTGGAAAGTCGGAGAAAAAACGCTCAAAAACAAGCTATAGCTGGGTCTCAGCCCGCCCCATATTAACTAGATTTCTACAATTGCTTGTTTTGTCGTCTTTTATTCTGCAGTTAAAGTAGCTGCTAGACATCGAGAGACTACTAACTTTTTTAGCGGCAAAATAGAAGGCGGAAAATACGCATTTATAAAAAGCCCTTTTAGTCGGGGGTGTGCGTACACCCACCAATTAGCCGTTCTGACTTGCTTTTGTGCGTTTTCCATGCAACTTGTCACTTATTTTTACTTTTGTGATGGCCAGACCTGCAATCTTATAAAGAAAATTCAACAGTCGTTTTTACCGCCAACCCTGCTAACGCACTCGCAGGGTAGTACTTTGGCACAATAGGGGTAGCATCCCAGGGCAGAGCACGAATTCAACTTCCCCTTGTCAGCAGCTGCTGCAGTTAGTTGTTCGCAGCAGCTGCTGCACACAGCGAGGGTCTGAACCCGATGTCTGTCCTAGGATGCAACTCTTATTGTGCTGACGTTCTACCATACGGGTGAGTTCTCTGAGAGTTTTGGCCGAGCAATAGCCCATAAATTACCACAAAATGCCTGATTTTCGCGCAATAGCCGAGAACAAGGTCGTGTTCAGAGAATAGCTGGTTGCCGCGAAATAGGCGTCGAATAATGGTAGTCGAGAAACAGCCGCGAAAGAATGCTCTCAGAGGGGAGTGTAAGACGCATTGCTGAGTCAGATGTGCATGTCAACACCGCCGTCGGTTCAACTACCCATGTTTTCTCGGTTATTCCTCGATTATTTCGGGAACAACATGGTCGCAGCCACCTAGCAGCCAAGGAATAATCAAGAAATACTCGAGAATCTGCTCGACAGGATCAGTTGTTGAGCCTGTTTCTCGGCCAAGAATATCAGCGTGTCTTTAATGACCTTATATCCATCATTGACGCGACATTGCTACTACCAATGCCTTACAGGTCATCTGTGCAGTTCCGTAGATATTATATTTTAAGTATGGCAAAGGTATTCAGAATTACATCCTCTCTCCACTGGAAAAAAAGTTAAAATGCAATGAGTATTTTTTCTGAAATTTTTCTGTTTTCTGATTTTTGTTTTCTGACGAACTCTAATTTCTGTTTTCTGATTTCTGAAATTTTTTTTTTAATTTCCGCACACCCTGGTACCGACTGAGCTTTTTTTAGCAGCCAAAGCTAAAGCCGCGAAAATTGATAGGGCAATTGAACCCACGACATATGCGCTAGATCAAAATAAGCACGGGAATTCTCAATAGAGCGAGATTTGTATATTTTTTCCCAACCTTTTACAAGGTGCTTCTATGGCTGTCGACGATGGCTAATTTGGTTTTTGTTCTTTTTTATCGATTTTTGAAAACGAAATAAAAACGAATAGGTGGCAAAATGAGAAATACTCAAAGAGGTGGAGTAAATATCAAAGAGCAGCAAGTTTTGCGGCTCGTACTCGTTAGGGCAGAAAATGTCGAAGTAACAAATTCACGAAAAGCGAAAAAAAGCTAGGAATCACGCCTGATCAAAATTCCGCGAACACTATTCCCAACTCAGACAGTAGCACTGATGGAATCGCTGGCGCGTGGCGGGCCGAACAACTCCCATCTCGCTTTACGACCGCTATCGTTCTAGGAGAAAGCGCGTCATTTCGAATGTATCGCGCCTCTTCACTGTGGACACCCAGCGAAGACGCGACGCGACGTAGCGTGATCGAGATGCAGGCTGATTATAACATCGCGTCGTGACGAGAATGAACTCTGAACGAGGTCTAACGAAACGCCCGCTCGTGACGCGCTGGCGTTGTATGAATAGAACCGCTGTGGGTGGCAGCAGACAGCTGCTAGTGTAGAAACGATGCGTATCGATTTTGCGTGCCGCCTCTCATGAACCCTGCCTGAGCGGAATATTGAACATATTGAGCAGTTCAAAAGCTTTCGATGCCTTCCTTAAAAACTGCCTCTTCTAAGCAGTAGCGTCGCAAAGCTCTAAATTCGGTTGGCCCGTAGTTAAATTAATTCATTTATTCGAAATTATTCGATTTTCGATATTCATTCATTCGAAATAGAGAATCGAGTATATTCATTCATTCGTTCATTCGAAAATTTTGAAGTCGAATATAATCATTCATTAGTTTATTCGAAAAATTTGAAGTCGAATTTATTCATTCATTCGTTTATTCGAAAATTTTGGAGTCGAATATATTCATTCATTCATTCATTCGGTCCGTTTAGTCAAAAAGCACAACTATAATAAATAGGCATTCATAAAAATCTTTTTTTCACTTTTTCCCTTTTATTTTCACTTTAGGATGACCAAATCTACATTCTCATGAAGAGAGCTCAAAAATCGTTTGTGTCACGAACCGTGCCGAAGAGTACGCGCTCTAGAATTTCTTTGCAAAAATGAGATCGTATCTCACTTAATTTGTGGTTACTAAATTTTTTCTGCCAACCTTTCCTTCTTTGTGTTGATACTGCTTTTTCAAAGAAGAATTCAAATCCGGTTTTTCGATTCCATTTTCAAAATTTTTTTCTCAAGAAACAGATGATGTTAAAAAGACATCGGATCTGCGGAGAAAAGATCTCCGCCTCCACCCGCAAGCCTAGTCTCGTATGTCCATATTATGTACCTCTCACGGTAAAATAGAATTCAAAATGCTTCAAATGTGTCAAGCAGGCATTTCAAAAACAAATCACACTGTTTTAGACATTCAACAATATTTAAAAGTTCAAAGAGAGAAGGAGATTGAGCAATGAAACCATCGAAACTTTTCTAAAATACTTTTTTGTTTTGAAACACAATCCTACCCAAAAAGACAACTGTGAACTTTCTACGTAGTGCATCTGAATTCAGGGACAATAGTAACTGCTTCCGTTAAAAGCAGCACACACGCTCGAAACTGACAATAACTTTATGGAAAGAATTGAAGGTCTGAAGCTCTTAGTATTGACTTTCTGTATTGGTCCGAAAAAGGACGAGTTAGACCTCATTGGCTGAAATAGCGAAGCTAGCGACAATATGATTGGGATAAAGACTTATGTCCTCAGAAGCGTAAAAAGCCAAAATGATCGTAATCGAGCATTGAATATTTACATTAAGGGGCGAAGCTCTTATCGGTGGGCAGAGAAAAGATGATTTGATGACTCAGTACGGCTCAATTACTGGAATTTTTTGTTGGGACGGCAGAATCCTGCGGGTATCCGTCCTCAAAAATCCTCAACCCTCTGTTGCTCCTTTCCTTCCTCTGGGCTCTATCTAATACTGTTCCGCAGAAGACTTTCTCCCATCTTTGTTTGAGCACAGCATAAGCCAGTTGGGGCCGCTCATCCTGCCAAACAACTAGTCCCAGGCCAGAATTTTTTCATTAGAATGAGGTGTTTCAGCGTGTTTTCAGCCGTTTCTTCGCGATTTTAGTAACACTTGGTAGCCAACATATTGTTTTGGGTGGAAAACTCGGATTCGAAAATTATCGTGAGCACTGCCTTCAAAGGCATTGTACACGATGGAAACCATACTTGTGTTTTTGACTTTTTCGTGTTGTAATATCCCTACAATGAGTGAAGGTTGCAAACTACCGCCCCCCAAAAAAACGTCAGATTTTCAAGAAAAACCCATTCCAAGAAAGCTTAAAACAAATTTAAAGTTCCCGTCGACATCAACTTGGGATAGTAAGAACGCAAGGAACACTTCTACGAATCGTTCCTTGGCGCAGCGTTGGAAGCAACTCACCGAGAACGCCATTCAGACTAGCGATCAATTTTTCTTGAACGAAGCTTAGAAGGGTTACTAAACTGCCGCGTCCATTGCTGTCAGCTGCTTTCGATCGATGTCGAACGTGAAATCGAGTGCCGTGTGCATTGCGCCCTACGACGCGTCAACGCACGATCGCCGGCAGCGACCACGGAATTTTGTTCCTTGTAACAACGGATCGGCCCAAGGCCGGCCCTCCAAACCCAGGAAGCCTTTTTAAGGTAAGCTAGTCTGCATTCAGAGGCGATTTTGAAACTCGGAACTTTCTGAGTGACATTGCTATGACCCACTGGTCCGACTGAACGCAAAAGTTGGAATTCGGTTTTCGTCGTGTGCGATGCCTTTAAGGGACTCGAGTGAAATATTGGCACCCACGTTAAAATTTCACGCACTACGGTATTCAACTCGCTGAGAAAGATTGAGGAGCGCTTCGTATTCAGCAAAAACTCTTTTGCAAACTTCGGGTTCCAATCAGGGATGTGCGGAAATTTTCAAAAATTTATCACAAAACAGACAACTGAAAATCGAGTTTGTGAGAAAACAGAAAGGCCAAAATCGTCAGGAAACCGGAAATTCCGCACACCCCTGATTCCAATCGATGGCCAAAATTTAGGGCTGAAACCTCACCCAAACGTCCACCAATGTCGCAGACAAAGGCGGCTAGTTTTAATGACCTGCGGATATCTAACCTCGTAATTACCGGGTGGTCCCGAGGCGCGGTCATTCATAACAGATTGAAATTTGTCGTCCTCTTGCCGGCACGACTGTCCGTATAATGAAGAGTATCACATTTATCCGTAAACTCTTAAGAGGCAGACAAAGCTCAATCTATCGCAAAGGGGAACCCTTCTCGACAGCATTTCAGTGACGAGGCTATTTATGTAGCTGATGTTGACGCATAATTTTTCGTCGCTCCGGTGTATCCTCCCTGATGCAAGGGAATTCATTTGGAATCGCGAAATTATTCTGAAAGTTTTCTGCATGCCTCCGGGAAGTGGTCAATCGAAAATGTTCTGGTACACGAAGGCTTTCGGTAGCGATGACAAACATTGGGGATTTAGACTTCACAGCTTAGCTTGATTCCTGAGAACTTCTCGGCTAATGAGGGAAGTGTCTAGAGTGGTAAACGCATCTGCGAAAACGACCAGTATAGTTACAATACTCGCCCTAATTTACTCAAAGAAGTCGCGAAAGTCGCGAAATCGTCACTTTTGCGACTTTTCGCCATAACTCGATTCTTTCTCCATTTTTCCCCATAGTGTGTGGTACTTTTCGAATGTACGCGTCGCCCTCTATCCGATTCGATGAAGAAGTTCTGAGAAAGTCCATTTTAGTACTGCTCGCCTACTCGAAGTACCTGAGGTGAGCCATAAACGGGCGCGCCCGAGATAATTACTCTCCTCTCGGCGAACGCATGCATGCTCACGAGAAGAGTCAGTCACTAACGTTCTTTTGTAGAAACATTGTAAATAGAGATCGGCGGAGTAGTTGTTTCACGGAATAAACATCACTCGTATTGAGGTTTAAATTTTGGAATGTAATGACTTTGTCTAAATTCAATTGAGGGGCTGCAGACTTGTCACCGCGCACTTTCCGCTAATTCGGAGAATTTTCGCAAACTTCCCATTTCAGGCTCAATGCGAACTTCGTGACCTTTTGAATAGCTATTTACACTTATGTATGCACAATAATTAACCAAATTTAATTCTAGTTTTTTCGTTTTTTTTTGAAAAATTTCAATCTCTTTCAGATTTTGAGAATTCGAGTTCAATTCAAAAACTTTGCATCCGATTCAATTTTTAACATTGGAAATTTATTCAAACTTTGAAAATTCTGAATTTAATTCAAAATTAACTGTGATTTGAACTTCCCATTTTTTTCGAATTTTCGATTTGATTTTGTTTTTGTTTTGGGAAACTCTTGCTTATTTAAAGTTTTGGGAGCTCGGTAATATGTTCTACTTTTTAATACTACAAATTCAATCAATTTCAATAATTCAGAATGTGATTCAATTTTACTTCTGATTTCCGAATTCGATTCTTTTTTTGATTTTCTAGTTCATTTCAGGTTTCGAAACCCACTCCACGCAGGCAACAACAGTTTGTATCCACTTCACTAGAATCTGCGTAATAATCAACTGAATTTAATAACAAGTTTTTTGTTTTTTTTTTAATTTGCGACTTATCTCAGATTTTACTAATTTGAATTTATTACGTAAACCGCAATTAATTCGATTTTTTAACATTGGAAAACTATTGGAATTTCGGAAATTCTCAATTTAATTCTGATTTTTGAATTCCGTTTTGATTTTGAATTTTTCCATTTTTTCAAGTTCATTTCAAATTCATTTTTAATCTCGAAATCCAAATTTATTTATGATTTAAAAATTCTCTTTATTTTTTCGGATTTTCAAATTTATTTTAGGTTTTCTGTAGATCTCTTGACTGTTTTAAGTTTTGAAAAGTCGGCAGTTGATTCAAATTTTTAACACCGCAAATTTATTCAAATCTTAAAATTCAGAATTCAATTCAAATTTAATTCTGATTTTTGAATTCTGATGTTTTATTTGCCATATTCTGAATTTATTTCAGCAATCTAAAATCTATATATTTCAAATTTTCATAAACTGAGTTCGATTAGAATTTCGAAACTTGAAATTTAGAGCGAATTTTAAAATTTCGAACTGTCCAAATTTTTGAATTTAATCAAAATTTCGGATGTAGTTCAAATTCTGAGAGTGAGACAAACTTTTCAGTTTTTGTGAACATTGTTGAAAAATAAAAAAGCGAATCCTGTCAAATTCATCATTTTTCATAGCGATATTAATTCATACTAAATGTATTCAAAATTTTGTTTCTTTCATTTCTTTATAATTTCAAATATTTCAATTTTACCTATTTATTGATTTTATCATTTCTATGTATTGAATACAATTTTCTTGAAGACCTATTTATAACTTTATTGAAGCCACTGATTGATCCAAAATGCACCTAGAATCCCAGAAGTTCCAAGACTTCAGAAGTTCTAGGGCTTTCACGAGTGGTGGTGTACAGATTTGGAGCCTTGCCAATGCTAGCCCTTTGCGTGACCCTTCACCCCTCGCATAACGGCCGATTTACCAACGCGGACTGGCCTTCTCCGCCGCCACTGACCAATACATATCGACTGGTCGGCCCACACTAGACTGAAATATGGAAGAATCTTCAATAAATATGCGTTCCCATTCACTCAGCGGTCAAAAAATAGACGACTTCAGAGAAATTTCAAACCTTTTTCTTAATTCAAAATTTTAAATTTTTTTAGAATTCATGAAAATTTTATCGAAAATTCCATTTTAAATGTTATTAATGTATGTTTTTTCTGTGATAATTTCTAATTTTTTCCATTCATCATCTCTATTATATTAAATGATTTTTAGCCTTATTTACTAATCTCTTGAAAATTTATTTTACTACTTATTAAAGCCACTTATAGATCCAAAATGCACCTAGAATCCCAGAAGTTCCAAGATTTCAGAAGCATGTTGAAACTCACAGCCAGTCCCGATTTTTAAACTTCGGATTAAAATTAAAATTCGACAAGAATTTGAAATGTGAAGCAAATGCAGAGTCTAAAAATTCAGGTGGAGTTCTTGATTTCTGACACTTGTATAATATCCAGAATTCGAATTATTTCACAATTTTTGAATGCTTGCAGAAAATTCGTAAAATAAATAGTAAAATAAATTTTAAAGATTTTAGTAAATAATACTTGGAAATATTTAATATAATATATATGATGCATGAAAAAAAATTAAAAATTATCACAGAAAAACATACATTAATAACATTTAAAATGGAATATTTCGATAAAATTTTCATGAATTCTAAAAAAAAATTTAATTTCTGAATTAAGAAAAAGGTTTGAAATTACTCTGAAGTCGTCTATTTTTTGACCGCTGAGTGAATGGGAACGCATATTTATTGAAGATTCTTCCATATTTCGGTCTCGTGTGGGCCGTCCAGTCGATATGTGTTGGTCAGTGGCGACGGAGAAGGCCAGTCCGCGTTGGTAAATCGGCCGTTATGCGAGGGGTGAAGGGTCACGCAAAGGGCTAAAATTGGCAAGGCTCCAAATCTGTACACCACCACTCGTAAAAGCCCTAGAACTTCTGAAATCTTGGAAGTTCTCCGATTCTAGATGCATTTTGGATCGATCAGTGGCTTCAATAAAGTTATAAATAGGTCTTCAAGAAAATTGTATTCAATACATAAAAATGATAAAATCAATAAATGGGTAAAATTGAAATATTTGAAATTATAAAGAAATGAAAGAAACAAAATTTTGAATACATTTAGTATGAATTAATATCGCTATGAAAAATGATGAATTTGACAGGATTCGCTTTTTTAATTTCAACAATGTTGAACTACATCCGAAATTTTGATTAAATACAAAAATTTGGACAGTTCGGAATTTTAAAATTCGCTCTAAACTTCAAGTTTCAAAATTTTAATCGAGCTCAGTTTATGAAAAATTGAAATATATAGATTTTAGATTGCTGAAATAAATTCAGAATATGGCAAATAAAACATCAGAATTCAAAAATCAGAATTAAAATTGAATTGAAATCTGAATTTTAAGATTTGAATAAATTTGCGGTGTTAAAAATTTGAATCAACTGCCGACTTTTCAAAACTTAAAGCAGTCAAGAGATCTACAGCAAACCTAAAATAAATTTGAAAATCCGAAAAAATAAAGAGAATTCTTAAATCATAAATAAATTTGGATTTCGAGATCAAAAATGAATTTGAAATGAACTTGAAAAAATGGAAAGTTCAAAATCAAATCGGAATTCAAAAATCAGAATTAAATTGAGAATTTCCGAAATTCCAATAGTTTTCCAATGTTAAAAAATCGAATTAATTGCGGTTTTCGTAATAAATTCAAATTAGCAAAATCTGAGATAAGTCGCAAATTTAAAAAAACCAAAAAACTTGTTATTAAATTCAGTTGATTATTACGCAGATTCTAGTGAAGTGGATACAAACTGTTGTTGCCTGCGTGGAGTGGGTTTCGAAACCTGAAATGAACTAGAACATCAAAAAAAGAATCGAATTCGGAAATCAGAAGTAAAATTGAATCACATTCTGACTTATTGAAATTGATTGAATTTTAGTTATAAAAAGTTGAACATATTACCCAGCTCCCAAAACTTTAAATAAGCAAGAGTTTCCCAAAACAAAAACAAAATCAAATCGAAAATTCGAAAAAAATGGAAAGTTCAAATCACAGTTAATTTT
This sequence comes from Aplectana chamaeleonis, assembly GCA_029168955.1. Classification (NCBI taxonomy): domain Eukaryota; kingdom Metazoa; phylum Nematoda; class Chromadorea; order Rhabditida; family Cosmocercidae; genus Aplectana; species Aplectana chamaeleonis. Next base: position 75,510 of record JAPDOI010000913.1, read on the forward strand.
GAATTAAATTCAGAATTTTCAAACTTTGAATAAATTTCCAATGTTAAAAATTGAATCGGATGCAAAGTTTCTGAATTGAACTCGAATTCTCAAAATCTGAAAGAAATTGAAATTTTTCAAAAAAAAAACGAAAAAACTAGAATTAAATTTGGTTAATTATTGTGCATACATAAGTGTAAATAGCTATTGAAAAGGTCACGAAGTTCGCATTGAGCCTGAAATGGGAAGTTTGCGAAAATTCTCCGAATTAGCGGAAAGTACGCGGTGACAAGTCTGCAGCCCCTCAATTGAATTTAGACAAAGTCATTACATTCCAAAATTTAAACCTCAATACGAGTGATGTTTATTCCGTGAAACAACTACTCCGCCGATCTCTATTTACAATGTTTCTACAAAAGAACGTTAGTGACTGGCTCTTCTCGTGAGCATGCATGCGTTCGCCGAGAGGAGAGTAATTATCTCGGGCGCGCCCGTTTATGGCTCACCTCAGGTACTTCGAGTAGGCGAGCAGTACTAAAATGGACTTTCTCAGAACTTCTTCATCGAATCGGATAGAGGGCGACGCGTACATTCGAATGGTACCACACACTATGGGGAAAAAGGGGGAAAGAAACGAGTTATGGCGAAAAGTCGCAAAAGTCGCGATTTCGCGACTTTCGCGACTTCTTTGAGTAAATTAGGGCGAGTATTGTAGTATCTCTTCTGTCTCAATAGTAAAATTGCGCAGTATCCCGCCCCGAGCTGCAGACTCGAACAAGTTATGAGCCTTTTTCAAACTTCGCGAAAAGGCAAGGGTACCACCCTTCAAGCATTTTTTTTAGGAGTTTCAAAAAAAAATTGCCTTGGGCCAACTCAGCCCAAAACTTGCATTTAGGGGCCAATAATGGACAGTAACTCCTAGCCTTCATCGGGGCAGCCTTGCAGTTCTGCCCGCAAACAAATGGCTCTTGTCCGTCTGGAGTATGGTACAATACAACAATCTAGAGTGGTGAACACGAATCTGGGGTCCATTTGTCGAAAGTTCGAGGTTTACTGTAGGTTACGGTAGGTAACATGTCATTTAGGGGGCAAAACCCACCTTAGTATATTGAAAATCGACAAGCGGACGTTAAATTCGTATTCTCCACTCCGAATAAGCCCCGTATACAAATTTTGAGTAAAATCTGAGATTTGTCTAAACTACCGTATACCCCACCGTAATCTACTGTAATTTGCAAAAAATCGATGAACGGACTCCAGATTCGTGTTCAGCACTCCAAATAACCTCCCAGAGGGACAATTTGAGCATTATCTACCGTAGCACTCCGAGAATCTCGAAAGTGGCGTTTTTTCCCTCGAACTTTTCCCCGGTTGGGAAGCCTCGAACGAAATTAGCCGAAAACTTTGGGAAAGCGACTCATAAACCACAGATTCGTGATCAGCGCCCCAAAAAACCTCCCTGGGGAAATTTTAATGTGGAACTTTTTTCTAAAACGCTTCCAGAGCCCTCTAATTGGTACCGAAACCCAACCGAAAATCCGTAAAAGTCCAAAACGCTGTCAGTCTGGACAAAGTATGGAAAATGCGCCTTCACCCAGGTTTCGCTCAGGGGGAGAGTTTTGGGCGCTTAACACATTTATGAGGTCCGTTTCCGAATCCTTGGAAGATAAATGCCCTTTTCGGTGGGTACAAAAAGCACAAAAAACTATCTTTTTAGGCTTGTAACTTTTTGGGGTACCTGCAGCTCGGGGCGGGATACTCCGTATTTTTACTATTGAGCCACTAGAGATACTAACAACACTAGTCGTTTTGGAAGATGCGTTAACCACTCTAAACACTTCCTTTGTAAGCGGAATCACTAACGGGCATTTATGAAGATTGGTCATTTCTTCTCCTTCGGTGAGGGTGTAGCACAAAACCCACACGTTCACGTTTGCAGTTTACATATACTTTATTCACTCTTTACAATAATGTAGACGAAGCCAAAAGCGCGTCTAGTGGCCTACTTTCTATCAGTGCTCCTTGGGGAAATTCTTACCCGAACCCTTTTTGTCAGATTAGAGCTTCTAGAAATTAGAGTTCTCTAGCGATTGTGCGCTCGACAAGAAACCGCTCCACAGAAAACTCATTCTGAGCCGGTCGAAGTAGGCTTATCGAGCTTATCATGTTAAAATCTCTTTAAAGGCATCGTAGGCGTTGAAAACCACCTACCGTTTTTTGGGTTTGAATCATTAGTTGGGCCCACCAGAGAACGTAAGTAAGGTTTGTTGGGTCACCTATGCATTATTGCGAGGATATGGGATATCGAACGCTTCGAAATCCGCCAAAAGAGGCCGGCCTTTCGGCAGCCATGTGGCATAAATAGAGAAAGGATAGTAGCTCAACAGGAAATGACACGTCAATTTTCACTCATTTACGCGATATAACTTGTTGATAAGCTTCTTGCCTTTCTCTATTTATGCCACATGGCTGTCTGAAGGCCGGCCTCTTTTGACGGAATTCGAGGCATTCGATCTCCCATATCTTCCCAATAAAGCGTAGGGGACCCAACAAACTCTACCTATGTACGTTCTCAGGCGGTCCTAACCGAAGATTCGAACTCAAACGGTGAGTGGTTCTCAGCACGTACTATGCCTTTAACCTTGTTGTATTTTGCCATGACTGAACGCTCCGCTGCTTGCTCTGCTCCGACTCCTCCGAGCAAGATAGGCTATACACATATTATCATGGAAAAGATAGTGTTACCTGTAAAAATTCGTAGCTGTTGCTTTGTATTTGAGATTTCGGGCACCATGCACCTGATGCGATCTCCGTACGAATCCTGAAAATCTCCTATGTGTCTCTTATTCGTGCACAGGTTAATGTGACAGCTCATAATAAGCTTTCTGTCAACAATTACTCGCGCATGTCGGCGAGGGCATTTATAGCTGTTAGCCTGCATGAACAAAAAGGCCACGCATTATGCAGTGTGGTAAATGGGCACTCAGAATTCGACAGAGGCTATATGGGTGCTGATCTATGTAGATTACAGCCAATTGACATCGATGTGACCGTCACTCAGTAAAACAAAGCGAAAACCGCTAAAGGCAGTGGTCGCGATCAAATATGCTTGTCGTCTTTTTCTCTCTAAACCCTTTTCTCGGTCGCGAGTAGTAGAACCTATACGAAAAAATCGCGAAAAAACAACTGTTTTGGGCCAAATTTGAAGCCTGAATTTTGAGTTTCTTGTCTATTGATGGTGGACGAGCCCACTCCACACTATCGGCATCGATGACCTCTTATATCAAGAACATCAGTTGACTTGAAATGGAATTTCAATCGATGAACCTTCGAATTTATGTACACAACAAGTCAAAAACATTGACTGGAGTGCTTTCTTCCATTGCTCAACTGTTTTTAATAGGTAAAATTGCATTTATTTCTTTCTCTGAGTGTCGATGATTTTTGACTGCTCGGCATGAGGCTCAGGGATGTGCGTAATTACGACTAACGACTAACGAATTTAACGAATAGCGGGCTTTTCGGGTGTTAAATCTAACGGCTAACGGAATTAAAAAATTTTTTCGTAAGCAATCCCAGAGTTCGTTAGGAAATCAAGAGCCATTCACATCGCGCTCCAACCCAAGGATTACATCATGAATGATACATAGTTCCCTGTTGGTTGTTCGAGGTAGATGGTACAAAATAAACATACCCTTCGGTATTTATTATTTCAACTAACACTGCTTCCCAGATCTGGAATCCCCACATTATGACCCCAACCGAACGTTAGGCAAGATTAGGTGCAGCATTTTTGTGACTTTATGTCGGTCGCGCGACTTTATAGTAGGCTCACTGAACCGGTTCCGCCACTGAACGGCTCCGGCGGAGATTTTCACAAAGGGCACTATTACAGGTGATAATATGGAGTGGTGCCTAAAGGCCACAACTGCTCAACGACGGGAACAATATCCGATGATTGGATTGTAAAAGGCGCCGTCCTCCGATTTTCATTCATAAATTCGAGATAGGAAATTTCTATAATGTGGCGCTGGGACATCTCAAAGGGTGAAATTTTTACTTGGGTGCTAATTTCTTCCGACCTTTCCCCCCATTATGAAAACAACGCGCGCGCTCAATTCGCGACGCTGGGAAAAGAACATTTAGTGCAAAGTGGTGCAGTTCTCCAAGTTGTCACCATGGGGTAGATCTCATTGAACATCACATAGCGCAGAACGGCAAATTTCGTACTGAAAGAAGCGAAGAGCTCAAGGTTTACTCAGTTTCCCATATTGCTTCTTTTCTCATCGAAAAAAGGGCAGAAATTCATAAACACTTGCCCTCGAGTATTAGGTTTTCATTCATATTTTTAATTATGTATATCTTGGTTTACGGTTTAAGCTAGGTTTTCTAACGATGAATGTTTCGTCTCTTTAATGGCCATGAATATTTTAGAAACATACATCTCTTAATGCCTTCCTTCTTTTTCAATTCATAAGAGTTTTTTTCCGCCTCAACTGCGCTTTTTTTTCAAAGCTTAGATTTTTAACGACTAACGAGGGTTTTGGCCGGTTGAACGACTAACGACTAACGAATTGCAAAATTTCTATTACGCACAATCCTGATGAGGCTGCAGTCGTTTTGTTCGGCGCTGTGCACGAACTGGCTTCTTTGGGCCCTAAAAACTCTAATTCTAGCCCGTTTTTCACCGCGATACCTTCATAGTTTTTCAGCTGCTTTTGATCTAAGCTGATTTTTGTAGATTTTTCGAAAACGTTTCTCATCCTGACCACTGCCTTTAAGTGGATCATGGATCAAAACACGCATGAACGGCCGAACAAATGATAGACAAAGAACACTGAGATTCAACGAATCTCAAGCTAGGGGAAAAATTGACATCAAGACTTTTTTGCGGTCTGTTTTGTATGGTCAAATAACACATGTGGCACGGTCGATTTGAGTACACAAGCACGCAGTCCCAGAAGTTGCCGTGAACATGCACGTGTTCATACCTAATACATGGGTTGGATCATGGATCATGGATCAAAACACGCACACGCAGCCATTGCGACGTAAGGCGGCGTTCAGAGTTTTCGCGGGGCGACGCGATGGCAAATGTCAAACATGATGACATGATTTTCCTTGTTTACGAGAAATTGCGTAATTATGAAAACGGGCAGCATTCACACCTAAATACCTGCTCGCCGCGTAAACAAGGAAAATCATGTCATCATGCTTGTTTAGAGTGTACTTAGACCTATGGCTTTAATACCTAAAAGACCGCGTGTCCACACTGCTCATCCACGCCATTAACTCGATTTTTTTCTTCGTTTCTTGAGAAAAAATGAGATTACTTTCCATTGTAGCTAAACGACCCGTGCTAAAAAGGACTTATATCAGTGGTAGGCAAACATGAGGCATCTTGAAACTCTTTTGTATGGGCTCATTCATAACGATAATCCTCGTTTCAAAATGCACGGAATTGATTGGCAATGGAGCGCGCGGTGGGTTGAGCACATTAACCGTGGGCCTGCGGTCTCTTAAAGGCAGTGGTCGCGATCAAATATGCTTGTCGTCTTTTTCTCTCTAAACCCTTTTCTGGGTCTCGAGTAGTAGGACCTATAAGAAAAAATCGCGAAAAAACCTCTGTTTTGGGCCAAATTTGAAACCTGAACTTTCTTGTCTTTTGATGGTGGACGAGCCCACTCGTAATCATCGGCATCGGTGACCTCTTATATCAAGAACATCAGCTGGCTTGAAATTGAATTTCAATCAATGAAACTTCGGGTTTATGTACACATCTAGTCAAAAACATTGACTAAAGTGCTTGCTTTCATTGTTCAACTGTTTTATTGGGTAAATCTGCATTTATTTCTTCCTCTGAATGTCGATGATTTTTGACTGCTCGGCATGAGACTGCGATCTTTTTCGTCATCGCTGTGCACGTGTGCACGAAACAGCTTCTTTGATCCCTAGAAACTGTAATTCTGGCCCGTTTTCCACCGCTCTACCTTCATAGTTTTTCAGCTGTTTTTGATCTAGGCTGATTTTTGTAGGTTTTTCTATAACGTTTTTCATCGTGACCATAGCCTTTAAAAGGGTCTGCAGAGTTGCACTGACCGGCGACTGGTCGCCAAACGTCAGCCTTGACGCGGCGACAAAAATGCTTCCGAACGTTATCGTCGCCGCGTCACTTTCCCCTCGCTAGCATGACGCAGGGCCGTCGCGGCATCACGATAAGGGGTCCGCAGAATTGCGCCGCGGCGAGTGCCGCTGCTGCACAACAGTGTTGGAGAGTAGGGCGCCACGCTCTGCGAGGTACCCGCGTCGCTGCTCTCGCGCGGCGACGTGCCGCGCGAGAGCAGCAACGCGGGTACCTCGCAGAGTGTTTTCGTCGCCGCCACAGCAACTTTGCTACTAGATTTTATGTTTTCCGCTTCTGAGAGCGTATCTTTCGATTTTTTTCAGATGACGAAAATTTTTTAAACGTACGGAAGTTGAGCAACTTTTGAGAAGCTTTTCAGCTCTGGCGTCTTTTAAGTTCAAACTTCTGCTCAAGTATGGTTCATGGTGAATCTAATGGACACATAAAAGCGAGCGAGTAAAACGAGTACGAGAAATTCAAATTGTGGCGTGGAATGAATGAGCTTGTACGTAATGGAGGAAAATGAAGAACGATGGCAGGCATCGCTGCCACTCTGCGAGGTGTTGAAGTGCGCCGCCGCGTCAGAGTTCGGCCACGCCCAGTCCTCTCGCTCGGCGGTGTGCCGCTGGGCGGCGCAACTCTACAGACCCCTAAATATACTCTGCTGTGCCCCCTCGTCGCCAATCACGCGCGCCCTCGTCGCCGAATGTAATCGATATTGCATCACCCACATCTGTTCGTCGCTGCGAGCAACGCCGCAACTTCAACTCTGCAGACCCCTGAAGTGTTAGCTGCGAGATGCCGCTCCATTTAAACAACACCATACATGCGACACGGTGCTCGCGAAGTCGTGGTAGAATCATTGAGCAATTTCACAAAACTCAGCAACGAAGGCTTCAGCCTCAACTAGTTGCTGTGACGGCATTTCGCAAACAAGGGAAGTGTATAGAGCGTGGAACGCATGTTTGGAAACGGAGTGTACTCTTACTATCGCTTGAATAGATGGTCCTGAAGCGTTTAAAGGCATCGCCCGCGAAAATTCTGGTATTTGATTTTTCTGTATGTATGCGCCCTTCTCCTTATGCATCATATATGTACAAAGTCTCCCACCGAAAATCAATCGAATAATGAAAATTAGCCCTCTGAAAATCGGATCGAAGACGTCTCGATAGTGTGCTAGGAACATATGGTGTGCTAATAAATGGTGGCAGTCAAAATTTGTGTAACACGTGAAGAACTCTTTTCGCGCAACGGCAACAGTCCTTGGCCCAACCCCTGGACTTACCCGGTCTCTCTCGTCAGAAAGCAATTCTTCCATTGTTTGGGGGACTTGGGACGCGAAACTCCTCAAATGTATGCAATACAAGAAGAAGATCACAATTATGCAGGAGAACCAAATACGAATGTTTTTGAGTAGAACGCCTTTAAGAAAATTCTACAGGATCTGATCTAGGCTTTCCCCGTAGGGGTTACATGCGGTGCTGATCACAAATTTAAGATCGATTCTCGAAAGTCATCGATTCATGTATTTCGTTCAAATCACATCAGAAATTTTTTTGGGGCCAGACCCGACATTTGATGACGTTCGAAATCCCAGGACAGATTGATTTTTTTTGTGGGTAATTATTTTCTGTAGTGCTATTCTTTCTGTGATTCTGCTTGGAACCTTTCTGCGGGGATTACTTGAGAAGGTGAACACGAAATTCGTGTGGATTTTCAAAACATTGAGATAGCTCATTAAAGTAGTTCAGGGCGGCCCGAGGTGAGATGATAGAGGCCCTCAAAATAGCTGAGTGCTCCCGAGATGAGATTAGAGGGCGAAACAAAAATTACTCCTCAGGCCGCCCTCCCCTATTGTCTGAGAGAGCGCATCAGCTTAGTAATACACACTATACACATATTCACCGAATAAACCTCAGATTATCAAAAATTTACCCCAGATTCGTGTTAGTTTCCTAAATACCTCCCAGTACAAGTTGTGCGCCAAATCCCAGATTTTTTCCCAGAGCATCCTCAAAATGGCCTTATCTGTTCCCTTTTTAATCTCGCAGCTTTCAAAACGCTTATATTTTCTCTTTACAGGCTAAAAAACGCGAAATTCGCATGGTTTTCGCGCGCGCTGGTGCGGGGCGGAAGTTAGAGACATCGAGGGAACAGAGAACAGGCGGCGACTGCAGCATCGCGCACTCCGACGCACCAAGAGTGACGGGAATTGTGATTTTTTTACAGGGGATACCTCTAATTCTCAGGCCTCTCTTTTTGGTGTGCTTCTATGTGAAGTGTACTTCTTATAGAGCGTGTACTTCTATTTTTCGAAATTTCCAATGAACTGCTTGCATTTCCGTAATAGACACATTCTTCTTGTACGACATTCCTCTCGTATGTATCCAAACCTCAGACCGCAACCATGAAGGCGTAGCCAGTCAAGCTCAATTGAATCGTCATCTAACCAGAATCACAGATATCATGCTCATTTTCACAATCATCATTCGCTTTTTATGTCAGATCAATTCCTTTCAAAAACTGTACTAGTCTCGTCAAAAGGCCCTCCGACAGTCATCTGGCATCGAATGAGAAAAAAAATTCGCTTCCCACCAATTGATATAGTACAATTGAGTGAAGTTAATGAAATATACTATATGATTACGTGATAACATGGGGATTCCTGGCGACCGACTCTTCCTTTCTCAGAAGTTGATTGAGAAAATGTTGTTTGAAAAAGCAGTTTTCAGTAATTTTTCCGCGGTTTTATACGTACCTAGCTGTAATAGAGGGTACTTGAGCTCCCATTATACATGAAAAGCTCGAAAACAAAATCCATCGTGATGTTGCCTTCAAGTGGTATCGAAATTTTTCCTATATAAGCAGTTATCATAAGGCAGCCGAGTTGAACGCAAAACTTAAATGTCAGGCAGGACTCGCACCTGCATTGCACGCTTTCCGGGCGAGAGTGTTACCATTACACCACCGACACCCCTTTCTGCATTCCTCAGCTATTCACACATGAACTGTGTAGGCACAACAGCAATCACTCGATAACGGGTATCATCTGGTAAGCACATATCGGCATTGAATTCAGTCGGGCTGAGGCCATGGAAGACGTAATTTTGATGTTTTCGAAATGTTTTGATGCCTTTTCATGGCATGATATATGATTACAAGTTACCACAAGTTAAATTTGCCTTCAACTCTGCTACCTTATGATAACTTGTGATCATCTATCATGCCATAAAAAGGCATTAAAACGTTTCAAAACCATATAAGCAGTCTTCAGACAAAAAAGACAGCAATTTAATATTTTTGTCACTAATTTTTGTGGGTATTCAAATCTCGCGAATATTTAAAAAAACATCTCGCGCAATCTGGCCTTTCTTGAATGCCACATTCGAATCGCCAAGCGCTTATTCCGGCACCGAAGTTCCTTTAAAAAGAGGTGTACTTGTAATATAGATGAACCTCCAATAGAGGATGTACGTGTATTACTCAATTCTCTTATTTTGATATACTTTTATTAGAGGAGTAATTCTCGTAGAGGTGTAGGTGTAGTTCCAATAGGGGAAATACGATAGCTCCTTGGAACTTGCAGCTTTGGTAGACTTGATGATTAGTCGTTCTCGATGCAATTCCCTTCTAAATTAATTGGTGTCTCAGATTCATCATTGCGGATTCTTCAATTCAGCTCAAAAAGTGCGCTCTTGATTTGATTAGCTTTGGTACAGAACTTGAAAACATTCCACTCATCAGTAATAGACTATAAACGATAGATTACCTCGAGTTCTGTGGGCCAACGCTTTGCTGGTCGAAACTACTGCTGGAGGAGATTTGGGCGTCTGTAATTCTTCCGGATTCCATTCCGAGAGCTGTCGATTCACATTTTTCTGAAGCAGCATAATTAAAATTCACCTTGGAAGTTCTCTTTACAGCGCTATTGGGAGTAAGTCCATATCTTCTTGGTACACGTAAAGAGATAAATCAGTGGACCTCTTATCTCCGTTTGCTTATTAGGCGCGCAGGACGGCATCGTTTTTATCAAGATGCTCGACCTGTGCATGATTGTACAGTGAGGCATCGATGTTCAAACCATTCCAATATGATAACCAAGTTTTTTTACAGCTTTTTTTAGAAGAAGCAGGTAATCTTTCATACGGAAACTTATTCCTTTTCGTTTCTGGACTAAGGGGAACCCGGAAATAAGGAAGTTGCAGAGCCGGAACCGGGAACCGAAAATTCGGGGCATGTCGTTTCAGAAGCTCCAAAACCAACTTCCTCTGCATTACATCTCGTACTCATCGATCGACGTTCGTCTCTCCAAGCACCTCAAAAGGATTTCTGACGTAGTAAAGAAATGGAAACTAAGTCCGACAACTGGGTGGTAAAGAGCGCTCTTGTTCCTCGTTCCTTGAATTCCCAAGTGTGGAAACTATGGGTTGGATATTGTGACGTGTAAGCGAGATATCCCCCCCCCTCTTAGTGCTACAGCAGGCTCTGAAAATGATACGATGTCCAACGGGACCTCTATACCTTCAGCACACGGGCTCCATGTATTCTCGTAAAAACGAAAGAAGTCTCTACGCTCGCAATGGAGAAAATCGTTTGAACGTTCGATCAAAAGCATCCAGGGGTCAGAAGAGCGTAAACTGTTAGTCAACACTGTTCCGGCCATAAATTGGTACTCTAGCTCAGCCAGGCACGTTTACGAGGTTCGCGCGCTGAGGCGTCCGCCATTTTGGCGTCCTCCGCTCTTATTAGCTTATTGATGCGTTCTCATAACGACTTTCTTGCAACTAGCATTGAGTTAACGAATATTAAGCATGGAATACTGAGTCTGAAGAGAAATACTCGGCGGATCTGTCTTCATAGGATGCCAAATAAAACTATTGGGCATGACGAAAGCATGAGTGTCTAACATTGAAGAAAAAAAAGAAAACTGGGAGGAAACTGCTTGTATTACCTTAGCAATGCAAAAAATCTCTTGAAAATTAAAAATAGTATCAGGAATTGAGGTTTTTTGAAACGTACCTATACGCAAAGCAGACACAGTCTGCAGGATTATTGCCCATACTGGCCACATATCATCGCAGCTCCTGAAAGTGAAACATTTCTCGAAGCACACAATCAGCTGTAGTCAGGAGACAGGTCCAGTTTGAATCAATTTATTTGGCATGATAATATGCTAGAGAAAAACAGGCGGAACGACAAGATTAGAGAGTAAACTTGGAGCAAACAACAATAAACGGCTACATTGATCCTGCAAAGATTGTGGGAGGCGAAGCACTTGATTGAATGTGGTCTTTGTCGCTAGGGATGGCTGGATTCGGACATCTCGTATGCATGCTCCACATCAGCTAGCTGTGCATTAGCAATAACTATCAGAACTCTGTGAATTTCAGTTGCATGCGTCAAACATAATATGTTTCGCTTCGAAGATCGAAAGCGTGTCACATGTGATATAAAGGGGCCAAAACAAATATACAACAAAATATCTGAGTCAACTAAATTTTTGGGTGAGTTATATCGATATAAAATCCACAGCAACGGAAAAAGGCGGTGGTATGGTTGCGTATTTTTACTTAGCATTCTGTAGCATTGGCTGGCCCAGTTCCAAGTTGCGGACGTCCCGCCATAATCGACAGCAAATTTGTGACTTTCTCCTGAATTTTGAAGAAGAAGCAACGGAAACGTTGAAAAGTGGAGAGTTAATTCTCACACGCAGATTATTGATACGCCTTAGGTCTCTATTACAATTACACGCAAGAATAACAAGAAAAAATGAAGAAATACGGAACAGAAAAAATATTAATAACAAGAAAAACTTTTTTGGTGTATTGATAATGTGTAAGTGACGGAGGAACTTACCGGTTTCCAACAAATCCGGTACTTTTCTTCAAATTTCAGGGAGGGAAAAGTTACAAATTCGCTGTAGATTACGGCGTGACTCCCGCAACTTGGAACAGAGCCAGTAACATGGCTACAGTATACTTATCGAAAATACGTAACCGCACCACTGTCTTTTTCCTTCGCCGTGAACTTTAGGCAAATTGCATGCAATATATCGGCAGCTTGCTAACACATCAAAGTTCGCTAGCGACTTATTATTTCCTAATCTCCAAGTGCATGTTTGTATTTTCTTAGAAGGCTGACACCATGACACTTGTAGGATAGGACACAGAACAAGGTGCATGCAACACACTCCGACAGCCGTTGATTGCTCACGAGTTATCTAGGTCCAAATATGTAGGTCACAGAGGATATATCGGCAACACGATAGGGCATCAAATGTCGCATGTAACTTGTTTACATTTGCCGGTATAAATTGCATGCAATATGTTTGGAATTACTTAGAGGGCTGAAAACAGTATACTTGTAGAACTGGCAAAAATAATACTTTAGCAGCTTACATATATCCGCGAGTAGAATTTAAATGCAAGTTATGTCGACCCAAGTAAGTTACGTAGAATAAATCGACCACACGCTAGGGCTCCAGAGGTGGCAAGTCATCTATAGCGGTCGGAATATATTACTGGTAATAAGTTTCTAACTCCTTAGCACGCTCAGAACATGATACTTGTAAGATTAGCGTATAAAACTATATTAGCGCAACACACCACAGCCATTGTAGAGAATAGAAAGATGAGTCTTGGGAGATGTGCAAGTAACATTCCTCATTGTTGCATGTAACATTTTCCCTTTTTTGAGATCGAGTGATCGTACAGTTGTAGACTACAAAATCATTGTTGGGCTGTTCAAGAAAACAGTGAGTTTAGGGATGATTTCTCAAGTATGCGAGCTACACGCAGAGTGAGCCAAGTAGAAGGAGAGTCTAGCGAGTTCGCGTTGATAATGGTATCACAGTGCACTAGGACGCCATCATATCATTCATTGATTAGACTGCCAAAAGTGTACATCAGTGCTTCAATCTACGGCTGCCACAGACCGCTTGCAATTAGGTGATGACGGTGAGATTAGTGCGGGAGACGAGGAATGGGAGGGGCATTTCGCTAGGGCTCGGGTCAGACAGACGGCCCCGAATTTGCATATGCCAAGCGGAGTGCTTGGCTGCGCATAGTTCTCGCCGATAGATAGAAGAGGGTGGAAACAACTATCACGACTGGAGGAGGCTAAACACCAAAGAGATGTGCTATGCTTTAAAAGCAGTCTTCGCTTCTAATATGATTCCGAGTTCCCATAGATTTTGAGAGGTTTGTGTAGCACCCCTCATAACATATTTCCTGAGCGAAAACCACACTTTTTAACCCAAAACAGGCCCACCTCTACTTCTGGGGGAAAACCGTCTTTAAAAACGAGTGATGTCTTCAACGAGTACCCTATAAACATTTCCTCAGAGACAGTATTTTTTTCAATTTCGCAGACGAGAAGTCGGAATTAGGAAGAGCTGTTGTTTACATATTAGAGAAGTGAGAAGCCATCGGACAGAGCAATCAGTGGTGGCAATTTTCTTTATGGATTGCAATACATTAGCTAGGTCAGATCTCAAGGCTCATTGTAGTTGGAGAAAAAACACTGCCCTTCTTATATGTACCTTTAAGACCAAAAGAGGAAAATAGCTGCTTGAAGAAATAGCTTATCAGAGGGCGAACAGCGAGCAGCTGGGCGGTTTTCGGGTCAATCAAAGAAACCATCAACCATCTGGCCGACCCAAAACTTTGCGTTCACCTGTTAGACTCAACAATTCTCCTTGCCCTCTGCACGCAGACGTTGCTGTAGTAATTGTACAACAGTGAACGCAAAGTTGGTGCAGACCAGTTTTCAACCATGCCTCACCCGTTCCTAATCAGATGACGAACGAGACCAACTTCCTAACAACTTGAAATACCTATGCCAAAGAGCAGTTTTTTTTTCAATTTCACATTCAACAAGTGTTAGATTTCCACTACGCTGTGTCCCATAAACATACGAACAGCCATTTTCCCGAATACTGTTTTTAAAGGTATCTCGGCAAGGGCTTAGCAGAATCAGATGAAATTTTGAAATGTTATACAGCATCACAGACCTTGCACTCAAGCTTGGATTTCCAATGGGCAGTTTTGAATACGGTGTTTATTTACAATTTCGTGGCATTAATCCAAATACAGTACCCCGCATGTTTTTTTTGCAAAAACGGCGTTTTGCGGCGTTTTTTGAGCTCACAAAGCGCCGCATCGCCATAACTCCTTTCAAAATTGACGAAATGAGTTTTTCAGGAAGTTTTCGTGTTCCTCTATGCGAGGCGAATGTAATGGTACGAGTAGAAAGCCCTTGTAACTCCGGTATTTCGTTCAAAAATGTGTATTTCCTTCCTCTGATCAGTTCATAATGAGGGATTTTGTGGTACAAATATTCATTTTTCGATAAACTTCTGGAGTTGGAGCTATGATTTTGTAACACTATCGCATAGGACTAAATGGAAACAATCTAAAAAAGACTTCAGAATTGAAATTGGACCACCTTGAAACAAGTTATAGTGGAGTCCACCAAGAATGTCTGATTTACTTATCAATGAGAAGCGGTCGATTGGAGATCAATGAACATGAAACTCGTTGCAGCACAACCGCTCTCGCTCAATCGTTATCGAGCGTGCTGGTATGGGATTCATGCACATTGATCCCCACCCGACCGCTTCTTATTGATAAGTAAATGAGACACTCTTGGTGGGCTCCACCATATGGCGTTGCGGTGCTTTGTGAGCGCAAAATAACCGTCGCAAAACGCTTTCTCTGCGAGAAATTTGCTCGGTACTGTAAGGGCTTTTTCCTCAGAGCCCGTCCGTAAAAAATCCAAGCCCGTGACACAGGCTTTTCATGAGAAGGCCTTCAAAGCGTTTGTTCAACATTGTGGAGAAACAATTCCTGGCAGGATTCTTTTGGAAATGAATTCGGAGTGAATTTGTGCGATTTCTAACCTGATAAGTATCTCTTTTCGACGTTAATGAAAAGGAACTAAATTTGTGCATCAGTTGAGCATTGTCGAAGCCTATACAGTACATCCCCTTAAATGGTTTCAAGGCAAATAATTTCACAGGAGTGAATTTGTGAAAAAGCGTCGCATTTTGCTAGATTTTAAGCTTTCAAAAAATCCCGCTAGAAATTCTTTCCCCACAATGTTGCACAACGGTTTTTTTAAGTCTTCCTATAGGGAGCTAGTGATACGGGTTTGGAATTTTTAGAGATATGTTCTGAGGAATTTGCCCTAATTTGGATTAATGACACGACATTGTAAATAAACTCCGTATTCAAAATTATACTTTGAAAACCCAAGCCTGAGTGTGAGTGACGCAAGGCTTTTTATGCCTTATATACTCTGTTTATCGTGAATTGCACTAAACCCGGTTCGCCAATAGTCCTCTAATTGGCCCGCTAATACCGTAAGATACGTCCACGACGCGTTCTCGGCAGAGCCGGGCGTGCACCCGGTGTGCAGAGCAATCGATTCGTCAATGCCGTCACTCGGCCACCCACCCTGCCACCCGGGTCTGCCGAGAACGCGTCGTGGACGTACACTACGGTACTAGCGGGCCATTTAGAGGACTATTGGCGAACCGTGTTTTGTGCAATTCAAGATAAACAGAGTATAACACGTTAACGTTTCATCAAATTTTTCTGAGCCCTAGCCGAGATACGTTCAAAAACAGTATTCGCGAAAATGGGTGTTCGTATATTTATGAAACGCAGTGTTCAAAGCAGGGCTTCTAACAGAACTAGTGGTCAAGTGACCCAATAACGTCATGCCCTAAATGATTGAGGCTCTACGACTTTGTTGAGTTAACAATTATGAAGTGCTTTGGAGAGTGACAGGAACAGGCCTCAGAAATTTAATAGGAAACAAATGTTACTGAGGTACTTCATGGAGATTTGGAAAATGCTATCACTCTCCGAGCCACCCCTTCCTCGCCATCCTTCAAAGTCACCTCCAGTCACCCGTTTCCAATCCGTGACCACCTCAGCTGTCACGGAAGTAATTTCAAATGAAACGATTGTTTTCACTTCATATTATTGTGGAGTTTCTTAAGTCGGTAAGAACCTCACTGCTACTTTTAGTTCCCTATTGACTGTTAGCGCGGATTCGTTGTCCGTGTTTTATAACATCTCTGCCAACGCGTAGCTAGATGCCTCCGAGGGCGCGGCCTGAAACGTCGCCTCTATCCATTTAGTGGTAAACTACGGGTTTTGGCTACGATAGCTAAAACCCGCACATTCTTGTGTCGAGGCTATAAGGGTGCAAATTCTGCGCGAATTCTACGTAAAACGAAGGCTAAATTCGAAACTTTGATCTCTCTGACGCTAAACCCGTATATTCTCGCTATAATTTTGTAGCGAGAATCTACGGATTTAGCGACAGCCTGTGTTTAAATGCAATCACAAACCCTACGCGGAACGCAGGGATGCCATTCGAGCAGTGATGCCCCAGTCAACCCACGGATAGCTTGACACTCTGCGGGTGGTCGTGGAGGGTGACCCCATGTCGCTCTCTGGGACACTATGGTGAGGATAATTTTGACTTTGGGATGATGCAGGCCATGGGGAAGAAACGGCGATGCTGTCGATCGCAGCGGGTATCGCTTTCTTGTACGGATCAAGACTGGGTGGGTCGATCGACCGAGTGCTGCAACGAGAATTTGCGTAGAATATGCGGGTGCTGTAGCGAGAATTTACGTAGAATATGCGGGCGCTGTAGCTAAAATTTTACCAACTGAGGCTAAACTTTCCGTAACTTACGTAAATTCTCGTGTAAAAATCAGGCTAGACGCCTCCCAACCCCTGAGCATCTCTGGTTTCCGTGTGAGGCATCCAGCTACGCGGATGATAGCCGACTGTATGCATAAGCCCATTTGGGACAAATCACGACCTTTTTCTAGAATTCTTCAGCGTCTGTCTCATAATTTTGTGTTCATGTCCCTCCTCGCTCTCCCATATATTAATGGTGTAGCCTCATCTTCATCGTCTTCATCCTTCCTCTTCTATCCACTACCCTCTTCATCGCAACATCTACCTCGTTCATCGTATCTCTGCATACGAACCTACATCTTTTCCCTTTTTCTTCTTCCGTCTCTACCCACTCTCCTCCCACTCTGCAATTTGCAGCACCTTTGATCCCTTCCCTTTATAGGCAACATAGATGCTCGTAAACGTGGTTGGGATAACAATGTGGATCGAGCCGTATGGCTTACAGCATAATGACTACGCATTTTGAAGTGTCAAAAACGACCCACAATGCCGGTAAATGAGTTAGAAGTTGGCCGTGCCCTGCATTTTCACGCCCCTGTATTTGCCATGATCCTTCAACGCAGGGTTGCTGGGCCATCTTCGCCGTCAGTGACGTGTGTGGTTCACTTGTTAGGCAGTCTACCAACAGTACCGACGGTGAATATGACCCAGCAACCTTGCGTTGCAGGAAAAGGGCAAATACAGGGGGCTTGAAAATACAGGGCGGGGCAACTTCTAACTCATGTAGCGACATTATAGGTAGTTTTAACACTTCAAAATGCGTAGGCGTTGTAATCTGGGCCATACCATTCTATTTCCGTAGTTATCTCAATCACGTTTACGTGCGTGTATGCTGCATTTGAAGGCAGTGGTCGCTATCAAATGTGCTTGTCTTCTTTTCCTCTCTAAACCCTCTTCTGGGTTCAGAGTAGTAGGACCTATCAGAAAAAATTGCGAAAAAACCGCTGTTTCGGGCCAAATTTCAACCCTGAACTTTCTTTTCTTCTGATGTTGGACGAGCCCACTCCACATCATCGCATCGATGATCTCTTATATGAGGAACATCAGCTGGTTTGAAATTGAATTTCAATATGTTTATGTACTCATCTACTGAAAACATCGACCGAAGTGCTTGCTTTCTTTGATCAACTGTTTTTAGTGAGTAAATTTGTAATTATTTCTTCCTCTGAGTGTCGATGATTTTCGACTGCTCGGCATGAGAGTGCGAACTTTTTGAGCGGCGCTGTGCACATGCGCACGAACTGACATCTTTGGGCCCTAGAAACTCTAATTCTAGCCCGTTTTTCACCGCCCTACCTTCATAGTTTTTCAGCTGTTTTCCACCTAAGCTGATTTTTGTAGTTTTATCGATAATTTTTTTTTCCATCGCAACCACTGCCTTCAATATCTCTAATATTCATGCCTTTCATATTCCGTTGCGTCAGTCTTTCACCCTTATGTCCCCTTTTCAATGTTTCATGCTGTCTGACCCGCAATGCTATAACTTCAAACTCGAGTTGCTTGCACATACATAGGCGCAGAAAGTTTGTCTTAATCATGATGTATATCCTGTAAGGCCACACTGGTTACGAAGGATATTTGTCCTTTTCCCAAAATTTGTTTTTCTTCTCTCCAAAGTCAAGCCTACACAGGGATGATCCCAGTGTGGGAGGGGCCGCAGTTTGGCAGACCATATTCGATGGAACAATGTTTCCATACAACCTGTTGTCGCTTTGAGATAGACATTCCTGTTAAAGGCATCGTTCACAATGAATTTCGTTTTAGAGTTTACCATATATAATGGGAGCTCTAATACCCTCTATAACAGCTACGTTGAAGAAATCGCGAAAACATGACAGGAACTCCCTTTTCAGACAGAGAATATCTCAATCGACTTTCGAGAAAGGAAGAGTAGATCGCTAGATATTGCTGTTTTCACCAACGATTTCACGATCAAATAACGTTTATCTTTCTTTCCCGTGATTTTTGGAGAAGGAAAAATCAACCGATGTGTATAGGAAAGTCATTGTTCACATAATCGTATATGTACTATCATCCATCAGTTTCACCTCAGTTGTACTACAAAAATTGTTGATCAGCTACTTGATATGATGGCTGACAGCAATTTGTTCCAGATGACTGACGGAGTGCCGGCCTCTTTGGACGGACTCTGGCATTCGCTCGCGTGTAGCCCTACACAAACTCACTTGTTGCCCAGTGACACCTGGGCAACAAGTCATTTTTCTGGGGCGCGACATGGAAAGTGTGGGGCGATTGTGAGTATTTGTGCCCACAAAACCACTTGTACCCCCACTAAATCACTAGTCGCCCCGCGAAATCACTTGTTGCCCCGGAAGAGCAACTTCTGACCCTAAAATCACTTGTTGCCCCGCAAAATCACTTGTTGCCCCGCAGGTTCACTTGTTGCCCCGTAAAACCACTTTGTTGCCCCCAAAACCAATTGTTGCTCGGAATCATCATTTGATCGTTCCGGACCCCACTGCGCTGTTTATTCACAGATTCCGTCTACCCTCTAGACACCTTGTACTTCTCAAACCTTCTTCTTCTTCTTCTTCCTCTTCCCACCTCTTCCTCCCTCTTCTTCCTATTCCTCCTCTTCTCCCTCTTCCTCCTCTTCCTCCTCTTCTTCCTCATCTTCTTCTTCTTCTTCTTCTTCTTCTTTCTTCTTCTTCTTCTTCTTCTTCTTCTTCTTCTTCTTCTTCTTCTTCTTCTTCTTCTTCTTCTTCTTCTTCTTCTTCTTCTTCCTCGTCTTCCTCGTCTTCTTCTTCTTCTTCTTCTTCTTCTTCTTCTTCTTCTTCTTCTTCTTCTTCTTCTTCTTCTTCTTCTTGTTTCTTCTTCTTCTTCTTCTTCTTCTTCTTCTTCTTCTTCTTCTTCTTCTTCTTCTTCTTCTTCTTCTTCTTCTTCTTCTTCTTCTTCTTCTTCTTCTTCTTCTTCTTCTTCTTCTTCTTCTTCCTCGTCTTCCTCCTCTTCTTCCTATTCTTCCCTCTTCTACCTCATAGCTTGTGAGGTGTGGCTTAAAGGCAGAGTTCACGATAATCTTCAATTTTGAGATTATTCGCTATATTGATTAGGTGGCCCTGGGTAGAACTAAAATGACGAAGGAATTGAAAAAACACCAGAAGTACGCGAAATATGAAGTATCACCCCGCCTCTTAAGTATCACAGGAAGTGTTTGTTGTGACAATGAAATCTTTTTGCGGACCCGGCCTTTGCAATTCTCTTTTCTCTAAAGCTCCGTTCTCTCCTTAGGACCCTAACTAATTTTGCTTTGCATAAGATATTCTTCTATTTTTGATTGACCCAATTTTTCACCGGTGACAACCACCATGAACATGTTCATCCAACCGGACAACTAGTCCATGTTATAGAATAATATCACTCAATTACGTGGTTTTAATGCGTTTCTCGCCGTTTCTTTATAATTTTGTTAAAACTTGGAGGCCGACGCCTTGTTTTTTGTGAAAAACTCGGGGACGAAAATCATCGTGAACACTGCCTTTAAAGGCAGTGGTCGCGATGAAAAGGGTTATCTAGAAAACTATAGAAATCAGACTAGATTGAAAACAGCTGAAAAACTATGAAGGTAGCGCGGTGAAAAACGGGCTAGAATCAGAGTTTCTAGGGCCCAAAGATGGTGCATAGTATTTCACTGGGAGTGTGTAGGGTGTCATGTGCATGTGTGCAGCACATATAGTAGATGTGCAGGACCCAGTAGGGTCCTGCATCCTGCACTCCCAATGGGATCCTGCACACTCTCTCAGTGAAGTCCTGCACACCTCCAGTGAGGTCCTGCACACATCCTGCACACTCACACTGTGGTATTGCACAAGATCATAAACGTCCTGCACCCCATTCACGAAGACTTGCATACTCTTCAGCAAGCGTAAGCGTAAGGAAAACGTTATCGTATGTGATCTCGCGTTAAGTCCGCGCAAAACTGCAACCAAACGGGAGCTGACAGAGAAAATGAAAATAGTGTGTGAATGAAGGAAAAGATGGATAGCTTCCGAAAAAGTCCTCCGGAGGAAAGTCCATTTGTCTGTCAGCTCCCGTTTGGTTTGCTGTTTTGCGCGGACTTACCGCGAGCCGAAAAAAGCTCAAAAAAACTTGAAAAAATTCTAAATCACTAATTTTCTCCAAATAAAGGCAGAGCGGACCATTTTTTTGAATTTTTCTCAATGCGTATCTAGTGGCTCATACAGTGAGTGTGCTTAGTTCAAGAAATGCCTGGCGCATCTCCTGAAAATCGTCAACTGAAAAGCTCACGGTCAGCTGCAGTTAACCGCGAGTTAATTCGCGGTTATCTACCGTTACTACCACCCAGATTTATTTCTAAATGCTCCTCATCAGACTAGAAGAAAATCACGAATAAATTAGAGGATATCAAACGAATAAAAATTTTTGAATATTCGAATAAATGAATTATTCAGAAAATTGACTTTTCAGAATATTCGAATGAACGAATTATTCGGATAATTGACTCTTTCGAATATTCGAATAAACGAATTATTCGGATAATTGACTCTTTTCGGAAACTCGAATAAGCGAATTATTCGAAAAATTGACTTTTCGAATACTCAGAATTATTCGAATATTCGATTATTCGTTTATTCGACCGAATATTCGTTTTCCAAATATTCGTTGACATACTCTAGAAGAAATCGGGAATCGTTTTTCTTCAAATGTTCGGTGTTGCGAATAATTCGGAAATGTTCACTTTTCGAATATTCGATTTTCCGCATAATTCGGAGATGGCCTTTTTAATTTTCGACTTTTCGAATGATTCGAAGTCGCCTTCTTTAATCGAATATTTAATCATTCGATTTGGTCGAAGTATAGTTCCCACCCCCATGAAAGTTTAGGGTGTTTTTAAGAAAAAAAAATCGGATTCTGCTCAAAAGTGGCAATCGGGGGCAATATCAATATGACACGGTATCAGGCAGTAAACATGGAGAACTCTTGAAAGAAACACCATTACCCTTCCGTGAGAATTTTGTGCCGGTGGCAAATTCTAAACTTGTATCTAGCGTTCCACTTCGGAAATCGTCAAAAGTCGCGATTTGCCATCAAATTTTCCTAAAAAAGCTTCAGAAAGAATCAAGTCGAAAATTTCAGAAAATTGACACATAAACCCCCAAATTCGTGATCAGCGCCCCAAATAACACAACTGGGAGGGTATTAAGTTGAATCTGGAACATTTTTAAAAAACGCTTTCGGGGCCCACTAATTGATATGAATAAACCCCAACCGAAAATCCGTACAAATCCATAACGCTATCAGTCTGTACAAAGTTTGGGTAATGTGCCTTCACCCAAACTTGGGCCAGAGGGAGTTGTTTTTGGGCGCTGAACACAATTATGAGGTCAGTTTCCAAATTCTCTAAAGAATAGTCACGTTTTGGAAGGTACAACAGGTACAGAAATCTGACGAAAAACGTCTATAACTCCTTTCGGTGTGGTTTTAGGCAATAGAAGAAAGTGGAAAATGGAGGAAGATTGAGGTGATGATCAGGAGAGAAAGAAAACACGCGGGCGCAGGCGACGCGACCGCACACGCCACCGCCCAGGCCTCCTCCGTGCCGGCGCTAGCTGGGGCGAGACAATCCACACAATGCTCACAAAGATTTTGTGGGGCATTGCCACAATCTTTTTTTGGGCACTCGACTCTCGCCGGCGCGATTATGTGGAACGTCTAGCGCCGACGAAAAAGGACGCGAAATTGGCCACGCCCTCCAGGGCAACACGCGAGCGAATGCCAGAGGAATTTGAGACATTTGACCTCATTTATTTTCACAAAAGAGCGTTTTTAACCGGACAAACTCTATCTACGTTCTTAGGTGGGCCCTGAAAATCATTTGAACCCCAAAAAGCCGTGAGTGGTTTTTTTACGATGCCCTTAAAGGCAGTGTTCATAAATTTCGCATGCGATATCTCCACGGTTTACGCAAGTTCTGGTGCTCTATATAGCAAGGTGTGTTTGAAAACGACGCTAAAGCCATGTTTTTGAGCCAAAATAGGCCCTCTCCTGTTCACGTTGATTTTTTAGTGTGGACGACCGCAAACAAGGATGATGCCTATCAGTGCAATCAAGCGATCAGCTCACCTGTCAGCACTTTCTTGACTTGATCATTCCTGTAATCTGAGTGTTCATTTGTTCACATGGAAGGGGCGGAAGTGGGGAACCGGGCGGTTCTGGGACTCCAAAACGCTTGTTTGCAGCTGTTATTTCGCAACTCCTGGCTCGTTTTCTACCGTTCTTTCAGCACTGGGAGCCCAAGATCCTTCTCGCCGATCATTTCATTAGGAAAAGTCACCGAGGATGATCATCGTGAACGCTGCCTTCAACTTCGAAGTCAGACTCCACTTAGACAAGTGGGTTTTCTTCCACTGGAGGGTATCCCTCTGTTGCATGCAGGTTTTTTCCGAAAGCTTTTGCAATTTCTTCGGCAACTGAAGCTATTTTTCAGCACCGATTAGTCTTCAGCAGACTAGCACACGTTTAATTAAACACAACACCTGCCCCTTATTTATTCGTCAAGATAGGTTAGGCGTCCCCAACATCCTCATTGGCATCCACAGTGATATCACTCTGCTCATGTAACTCAACAAACTCAGCAACTTCGTCTGCGCTCTGGCCGGTTGATGTCAACTCGTCCGCGACACACTTTATAGAGTATTTTATTCTGAGAACAGAACATATTTTTTCCACAAGAAAAATTTTGAACCTCGTATGTATAGATGTACAAAAACACTTTTGACATGCTAAGTAAGCAACGTTCTCAAGGCGAACTTTGATGGAAGAATCATCCGTATCAAATGTTTGCTTCTCACTTTTATACATTCACACATACATCGACTCGAAGGTTGTGTGAGGATACTGGCGTTTGATGATGACCAGGGTCTTATCCACGGAAGTCTGTTTTTGGTTGATTTTGCTTGAGCAGACTCTTGCAGTCCTGCACAACGGCTTATATCCCCGCGAGCTACGCGGGCTACCTACTGTTCAGGTTTTCTGAGCTCTTCGAGAGCACACTTCGAGAGATCATGTGTGAAGTTCTCCTTAGTCTTTTGCTTTCTTCGCGACACAAAACTTCCCAACCTTCGCTGCTCGACGGTGATCATACTACCATCGCGGCGATGCCTTACATAGGAAAAGCGGTATTGATCAATCGTGGCGATATTGCGCTTCTTAAGGAATCGAAAACTCTGATGAGCGAAACGGCAGTCCGTTGAGCGAAATGGAAATATATGTTCCACAGCTTTTTTTCAAAAGGTTTCAGTAGCAAGTATACATAAATAAAATATAAATAAATATAAATAAATAATCATCCGAGGTCGGCTGAAACTTTTCATGCGGGTTTGAGAACTTTTCTTGCAATTATACATATCGCCGCGATGACACCGGCGCCGCTCTCCACTGAGGAGGGAACCATAGTAAAGGGTCGCCATATACTCCCGCCGCCGAGCGGCGCGGCACAATGCATTTCTGTAATATTGATCACGTGGCGTGGCACGATCGATGCTGCAGGATTGCAGTTCGCCGCGTCGCTCGGCAGCGGAAGTGTAAACGACGCCTCATGGTTGCCCTATTCGATTTAATCTGACCCATGAACAGGGTGGCTGGCCGTGCGGTGTTGGCGGAATCAGTGCCCAACGGGGTTTCGATTCGCGCTTGGCGACCTACCGTCGCAGCCCCGTCCATTCATCACAATATATTTATTACGTGAACTCTGCATCATCGCATCGCGCCCAAGCAAAACCATTTTTGACGCCATTTGGCGTCCTCACCCAAGCATGTAAAAATTTGGAAGAGCAAGGTTCTGGAAGATTTATGTTTGTTTTCGATGTTGTTCCGTCGCAGATGTTTATTCTTTCGAGGCTACCCGTTTATCTGATTCACTGAATTATGGGGCATCTGGATTTCTAAAATTTACTCTTTTGATGGCAAGATCTAGCTTCTCTAGAGGACACCACAAAAAACTCTTTTAATCGCGAACTCTGTCATCTACTGCGACGCCAAACAACAGTTCGGCCAAAAAAATCAGTTGTATAAGACTGTCCGCTATTTCCGCTAAATATGGCTTCTCGTTGAAAGTTTACCCCTGCAAATAAGTGGAAGAACTCATTAGAGAAGCACTTTTTCTCTGTTTCAAAGCCAAACTTACTCTTTTCCTTCGCGCACTTGTGCGAAGCGAGGGAAGAGACAGCGAGAAAGTGTGGGGAAAAGGGGACGCAGCATACTGGCGCAGTCGCACGCGATGAACGGATATAAATTAAACTCCGAAACAGAGGATATCTATGTCTGACATTGAGATCGTGCTCGAGTGCTACCCCCTTCCTCTGTTGTTTGATGCTGTGAGCTTTTGATGAGCGAAACGGTCCCTCCATGTCCTCACATCACAGTGCAGGGCGCTGCGATGTGATGAAATCACGAACGCGCGCTGAATTGCAGGCAATCGCGCGAGAAACTCTGGTTTAAACGCGGTGTGAGCGCGACGCCATCGCGCGTAGCAGCTGCCACGCAAACGACGCGTGCGACGGCTGACCTTACCGCGACTCCCCGATTCCTTTGTCGCGCGCGGCGACCAGTGTAAAATCACCCTTCTAACTGCGATAGCATCGCTCCAAGTATGGTTCCCCCCGAGCAAAGATGCAATCAAATCGCGTCGAAATGCATATTTGCTGAAAATTTCGTCAATGTGGTAGAAAACGAAGGTTTCAACCATTCTCAAATGAATATCTCATTCCATTTTACTCTGTGAAGTGCCTCTATGCTTATCAAAACAATCGATTCTCTCCAAAGCGCTATTGGTCGATACCATTTTTCATCACACATCGCTACTGCGGAGGTATGATCCCGGCCTTGGACCGGCATTATATAAGGCTCAACTGCAGGGGCAAGCGGTTTTGGGGATTTTTTTTCTCGTAAATATATCGCCGCGATGACATCGGCGCCGCTCTCCACTAAGCAACATTACAAGTGAATCGCGGCGATATCCATCTTTCCTGAAAAGTTCGTCGATGTGGTTGAAAACAGACGTGCCAACCGCACGCATTCTCGATTATGTGTACGTGGCGACCAAATTGTGGTAGATGGCTGGTGAAATGAGGTAGAACTAGGCCCTCCATATCTTCGGAATGGCATGTTTTTGGCTCACCAAACTCTGCAGTTGAGCCAAGCTGGGCTCAGCTAAGAGAAAGAAGGCGAAAAAAGTCCAGTGGTTCTACGCGCGCACGGAAAATATGTGACCTCACAAAACAAGTTCACTGCTGAGCTTCATGAATAAAAGAGTTGCACGAGAAAGCGAGAGAGTTCCCCCACCGCACCCCTATCAAAATGTCGTTCGCGATCAGAGTGCAGATTTTGTGGAAATCCCTCCGAGTGGAAAAATCCAAGAAGGTGAAAATCCTTTCGAAACGATTGGAACTGTGTGCACGCTTCCTGGAACCATGGTCGAGCAACGTTGGAGACTTTCCTAACAATACATAAGTGGAGGGTCACAACCAAAATTCAGAATATGGGGGTTGTATCGCCAGATTTTTTACCTCGTATCTTCTTGGTTTAAGCTCAGCTTTACCAATTAACAGTCGCTTTTTACACCATCGCGAGTTTTTCAAATATGCTTGTCAACCACTGGAGATCTGAATGCTTGTAGAAAATGTTAATGTCCAAATAACGAAAAATGCGTTTCAGGAGCCTTCCGGTGGCATTGGCGTTGCCTTAGAGGCCGTCACTCAGTGGTTCGGCAAAATGGACGTCAGGAAAATTGAAGAAACAAAGTCGCTCGTGAAGAGGGAGAAATAGAAAAAATGCTCGTTAGAAAAAGGGTTGTAAAAAGGCGGCTTTTCTTCGAATGGCCTCTGCAGCCTTAGGTTTGACTTCTGGAAGGCGACACTCCGGCAGAAGATTCACATACTGAATTGTTTCCGGAAACTGCAGTAGTTGAGATTTTTCAAAAAAAATATTATCGTGAATTTTCTATATATCTCACCATATGCCCGCTCCCTTTGCCGCGAGCCCGAATGACTGAGCTGTGATTTTTCACGCCAGCCTAACTCTGCATGAAATCATATCACGATTTTTCACACAGCTTCAGCTTTCTGAACACGTGTGCCAACGTGTCTAGCATGCCTTAAAGGCAGCAGACACGCTCGAAAAAGTTGTTGGGATAACTACTTTTCTGAAGTCGCATGGCTCCTAGTAGACTGCTCACGCCGTTGGAAGCGTCAAAAGCGAGTCGAAGCTACTAAATTCCAGCAATGAAAATCGAAAATTTCTGCAACCCCGCCCCTGAGCTTCTGCAACCCCGCCCCAAAATACAAACTCGTCCAGATTGACAGTACTACTACGGTCCCTTTGGCTGGTTTTGGTGCTTCCAACGAGGTGAACGTTCCAGTTTAGGCTGTAAGAGTTTGTGGGCTTCTCTATTTCAACCGATTTGTTGCTAATATTAGCTGTTTCAACCGCGCGCCGTAAAACTCGTCCACTTTCACTTGAAAACAAAATAACCATTATTCCTCTACTTGCACACAGTTTTCGTTCGTTTTTTCGTCAGTTTCCAATACAACCAGCTCCAAACCTTTGATTTATGTCATAGAATTGATACCATTTTTGAGCGTGTCTGCTGCCTTTAAATGCTCGTCAAATTTGTAAATGTCTGAATAGAGAAAAAAGATTTCTGGGGGCCTTTCAGTGCCATACACAATGCTTCGATGGGTAGTAACTTAGCGATTCGGTACTATAGAAACATTAAGGAATTCTAAAATCCAAAGCCGCTCAGGTACATAGTGTGGGAAACAGAGAAAATTGCCCGTTGGAAAAAGTGGTGTAAAAAGGCTGATTTCTTCAAATGGTCTTGCGACGGAAGGTTTCCTTTCTAGTAGATGGTGGCAATCGGCGAGATTGTGCATTTCTTGGCTGGTTATCAAAACTATCTGCTTAAATTTTATTCAATTTTTTTCGTTATCCCTCTTCTGGAGGATCTCGATTTTCTTTTTTTTTCACAAAATCCACCCAATATAGTTTCCGATAACCATTCAGTAGATGCAGCTTCTGTCCGTCTGCCGCCTTCGAGAAATCAAGAGTCCGGAAAGACCATTTGGAAAGAAGCCGACTTTTTACAGCACTTTTTCCAATCGGGTGATTTTTTCTATTTCACGCTCTAAATAAGCGGCTTTGCTTCAATCCATCTCCCTATTGGATCTATTTTACCGAACCTCTGAGTTGTGGCCCATTAGAGAAATATAGATGACACTGGAAGACTAAAAACCTGTGGAGTGTGGTCGCAACAACGAACACACTTTGTTCGACGGGTTGCTTGACCCTGCCCGGAAAACACATGAGATTCGGTAGGAGATTCATCGTAGTCACGGACAAGAGTTTGAAGGAGATGGGTATTGGACATAAATTTATTCACCCTAATCTTAAAGGCAGTGTTCGCGATAAAAAAATGTATTTCAGTTTCCATTGGAAATGGGTAGTGGAGGAGCACACTGTAACGTTGACGTCGAAAGAGCGCACGCAAACGAGCCAGGGAGAGCCCCAAAAAAGCCCGAAGTTGTCACTTTGAGCGCAAGGCAAACCCCAATAGCGCAACACACGCCCAACGACGTGAACAAATGAATGCTCGAGATCGTGAGACGAGCGATGGTTTTCGATTATTGGCCCCGTTCTTCCCTTCATTCTCGACTTCTATCTTTACTCAGGTCAGCTCGCATACATCGGCGGCAAAAGACAGAAGTTACAAGCCTCGGACAACTCGTCCACCATGCTGCCCCAGCTCAAATTCGGAGGGACCTTTAGTTCGTTCCCAGAAGGTCTTGTACGATTTCAGGGACATCACTGGAATCAGCATGGGACCGTATTCAATATAGGCTCAATATAGGCGAGAATACAGAAAAACGATTTCTATGGTGAATACTGCCTTTAACGATTTTCTGTCGTATCTCCAAAAAAAGAATAAGATTTATTTTTCATTATTACTAGAGGACTCGTACTAAAAGAACTTATATTACTGATGGGCAGACATTACGCACCATCAAATTCTTCTATACGGCCTCAATGAGAACGAAAATCCCGGTTCATAAAGCTCTGAACTGATTGACCTTGGGGCGTTTCAACATTGACGAAATTTCCTATCAGTTTGCGGCACTAGTGTCAGAAAAATATGTATTTCAGAGAACAGAATGGATGTTATCAACGGTGATTGCAAATACTCCGCCACACTTGTCGCTGGACAAGAAGCATTGATGTTCATCGCCTTATTCTGCATCCAGATGCTCTATGCCACACCCTCTGCTATCATAACATACCAAATTGCTGTAGCTATTCTGAGAAAAACTCCCAAACTGTCGACTCCATTTTTTCGTTTATTCCTTCACGATCGACTGTTGGTGAGTTTTGGCTCTGCCATTGCTACAGTACCGAGCAGAATTTTTTCGTAAAAACATTGTTTTGATACGTTTTTAGCGCGCGCAAGGCACCTCATCACCACATTTTCAACAAAATTTTCCTGTTTCTCTCATTTAGGCGAGTCCAGTGGTGCAAAAAAAACTTTTTGATCCACTTATATATTGTTTTTGTCGAAAATGTGTATTTCCTTCTGGACCTCCCATCGACCACGGATCAGAACATGAGAGAATTCTCCTGTCATAAATGTCTGGCCACTTCATACACTGCGTTGCATAAGTATACGAACACCTTCAAAATTGATGTATCGGAAGTTGTACGGGGATTTTGAGTAAGAATTGAGGGTTTCTATGTAATCTGCTACGCCAAAAACGATGGATAACATCACACTACCATTGCATCTCGCTTGGGCTTCCGAGTATGCACCAAGCTCCATTTTTTGCTTGTTGCATAAGAATACGAACACTCCAAAACATTACAAAATATCAAATCTTTGAGACAAAATCGCCAACAAAAAATTATAAGTATGAAGTTGCAGAACCACTGCGTGGAACCAATTCGAGAAATAGGTCTGAAAGATTATCGCTTATGCTGCGTCCATACGTGGCGAGAGCGTGTGATTACGCAATTTCGATGGTCGTCGTGAGCACACGATTCGCTAGCCGCTCACAGGCGCTCCTTTTCTTTTCGCGCGCCCTCGCCAGCTCGCTATCGCGCGCTTTCGCCAGCAGTACGAAGCAAGCGGCAAGTTTCTAGCTTACAGCTCCATCACCAAAGCAGGTGGCATTAGACCTGTAGCAAAACTACTGCCCTTCTTTTCAATAATCCCACCACGGAAGTCGGAAACGGTGGGAAATCATCAGCCGTTGCGCCGACTCGAGCGTCTGATCACCCGATCAAACGTTTTCAATCGAATCAACACGAGGTAGGGGTGTTTGCCTGTGTTAATTTGCGGGCACGGGCTGCTCCGGCTTTGAGGAGCGTCGAGAGGCGCACGAGAACGGGAACGCCCGCTCTCGTCAAGTATGGACGCTGCCTTAGCCGCTTGAGAACATTCTCTTCGAGTTCACATCAAGCGTCGAGAATCGCCTGCTTCAGAGCATTCAATTTGTCGTACCGAGTCTCGATCTTTAAAATTTTTTGAAATCAGATGTCCAGCCGATTTTTCGGTGGGGTTAGAATCAGGGATTATGGCTGACCAAAGCAAATGATAGATATGAGTGTTCCAAAACCACTCCCGTTTTGGCCGGCTGACATGGACTGATGCATTTCCCAGAGCACACTTGAGTTGCTGACGTCTCCGATCACGAAGAAACGGCATTAATCGAGAGCAAAACACTTCATGCTACTTTTGTCAGTCCATTCTCTTGGAAACAAATGCAGTGCCGATCTCACCACCACTGCTGAAGACGGTATACAGCTTCATGCTGCCTTCTCCGAAGCATCGTTGGCTGGCATACGCCGGCTCCTCGCAAAGATCTCTTTAGTAACGTCTAGAGCCATCAGGACGATCTTCTTTTGACTCCTTCTCGTCGGAAAACAAGACCATTCCTAAGAGATCGAGCGAACTGAAGACGGCAATGTTGTTGCGATGGAAGTAAATCGCAAGATAAGTCCAATTGACTTGCTCTAATCCTACATACTAATGTTTTTGGTCAGGAGATGGGACCAACCCAGACGTGTGACTGCAGCACGATCCCGTTATCATTCCTTGATGTGACTCTATCATTATAACGCCGGACACACGGTCGGAGTTGGAGCAGCTGGATAACAGATCCGCGTTGCGCGCCGCGCACGTCCCATTAGTCGCACGTCGCCCGTCTTCACGAGGAACTTCGTTTTCGCGTTTTTCATCAAGATCAACTGTCCTTAATTCTATCACTAGATTAGCGTGAAAACATCGAGCAAGGCAGTCTAGTCGATCCAAAATTTGCTTCGAATAGTGCTCCTGGCCCGCCTTTCGAGTAGATTACGCCTACTCAGATTCCACAAAATCAACAAGAGGAGCGTTCGTTTTTTACCTCAAAGTTTGAAGCTCAAAATCGTTTCCTCCAGTTTATTTCTCTTCGTCCGCACCACACGGACCCTCAGAAAAAAAGCATGAGCGCAAGTTCATCTTCGCATTTTTTCTCTGAAACCTTTATCTCTCACAAACGCGAGCGTTTAATGGGGCGCTTTGGCTAGATTTCTTAACTATGGGGACTAAACTACACAAGGCGGCAAAATCGGGAAGCGTTTTTTGTGCTTTGCCTTTAATAATCTACAGCAATGTCACCATAAAGCTACGATTCCGAAAGTGATTCAGTGGATATAAAGAAAAATAATTTGGGCTGGGCGACTAATTCTGTGCTCTATATGGAGTTGCCACGGATCCGTCTGATACTTTGCGATCCCTATTTAAAGGCATCGTTCGCGCTGAAAATCAAATTTCATTTTTCAGGCTCAATTTCATGATTGAGCCCGGTAGACTACACTGGTAAACTTTGGCGCGTCAAAAACGTTGGACATTGAGGTTGGAAGGTGTCAAAGATGAAGATCTGCCACCAAACCTCACCAGTCATCTAGCACATTTTCCTAGAATGTTGATGCGACCGTCAAATAACATGAACAACAGTTACGGCACAAAACCCAGATAAAGAAAAACTACGAAAATGACAGTGACGAGGCCCCCAAAGGCAGAAAAACGTCAAAAATCATTTTGACGCGAAATTCAAATTCGTATTTACAATCTGTTCCGATTGACTTTTCTTTAATGAAGGTTTTTCATGGGCCCCTTCGACATTTTCGTTCACTAGAGAGGTCAAGCTACACAAAAACATGAAAAAATAATATACTTTTTTCAGCGCGTACGATGCCTTTAAAGGCACAGTACACCCTCAGACATGAATTTTGTGATTTTTGTTTGATTGTGTAGGAGACCCCTCCTGTATAACACGTGCCAAATGCAAGATCTCGATTCCTTCAAATAAGCGAGAAATATGCGACCACCACAGGCCCGACCCCCTTCGCTCACCACCACAAGCCCGGCCCCCTACCAGATTTTCGAACTCGATAGCGGCTTGATAGATGGATGAATTCCAACAAGTCGTCGTTCTTCAGTCCATTTCCGGTCTATCTCCTCATCCTGTTTTTCATGCCTGCAGCGATTGCGAATGAAGAGAAATACAGGCCTGAGACAACTCGTCCGCGAAATTTTCGCCCTCAAAATGCAGGCATTTTCAAGGAGCCGTATGTATCTCCGTTCGTAGAGGGTCTTGGACGATTTCAGAGATACCGTTGTGATCAGAGAGTGGCTCTCTCCAAGATAAGCATGGAATCTGAAAAATAATTTTATGGGTGTCCTGTGTCTTTAAAGGCAGTGTTAACGATGATTTCCGTTCCTGAGTTTTCCACTCAAAACAATAGTTTGGCCACCAAGGATTACCAAAATTACGAAGAAACGGCGAGAAACGCACTAGAACGCCTTATTTCAGTTAGATTATTTCCTGGTCTGGACTAGTTGTCCGGTTGTATGATCATGTTATCGGTGGTTGTCACCGGTGAAAAATGGGGTTAATCGGAGATGGAAGAACATTTTTTTGCAAAACAGTATTAGTTAGGGTCCGAAGCAAAGAACTGAGCAACAGTAAGTGGAGAATTTCAATGCACGGATCCACAGAAGATTTCATTGCCACCACAAACAGTTCCAGTGAGAGTAAAAGGGCGGGGTGAGAGTGAAGGATTTCGTGCCCTTCTGATGCGTTTTTCTCAATTTCTTCGTCATTTCAGTTCTACCCGGGGGCCAAACGATCGATTTAAGCATTAATCTCAAAATTGAAGATTATCGTGAACACTACCTTTAAAGGCAGCAGACACGCTCAAAAATGGTATCAATTTTATGACATAAATCAAAGGTTTGGAGCTGGTTGTATTGGGAATTGGCGAAAAAACGGATAAAAACTCTGTACAAATAGAGGAATAACGGTTATTTCGTTATCAGGTGAAAATGGACGAGTTTTACGGCGCGCGGTTGAAATAGCTAATATTAACGATAACACGGTTAGGATAGCGAAGCCGATAGACTCTTACAGCCTGTACTGGAACGTTCACCTCGCTGGAAGCAATAAAAACCAGCCAAAGCGACCGTATTAGTACTATCAATCTGGACGAGTTTGTATTTTGGGGCGGGGTTGCAGAAGCTTAGGGGCGGGATTGCAGAAATTTTTTGATTTTCATTGCTAAAATTTAGTAGCTTTGACTCGTTTTTGACGCTTCCAAAGGCGTGAGCAGTCTACTAGGAGCTGTGCGACTTTAGAAAAGTAGTTATCTGAACAACTTTTTCGAGTGTGTCTGCTGCCTTTAAACGTGGTTAGCTGACAAATACTGAACACAACCTAATATGTACTAAGTACGTGGAACGGTGGACATTAGGTAGTTTCTCTTGTTCCACCATAGTAGTAATATTTTAGTGGTCACATTTATTATTTGCTGTTTACGATTCACGATTTACGGTTTACGATTTACGGTGGTTTTGTCGCAATTACGTTTTACGATTTACGAAATTTTAAATTTCATTTACGCACACCCCTGGTGACGATGCAGGAAAAACAAAGCCGCTCTTATAGAAAGGGAAATGAAAAAATTTCCCCGTTGGAAAAAGTGTTAAAAGGCCGTTTTCTCCAAATGGCCCTTACAGCCTTGGTTTTCACTTCTAGAAGGCGGCAGTCGAATAGAAGGTGCACCTACTGAAGAGACATCGAAAACTTCTTTAGCTTAACATTTTTTTTTGAGTTTATTGTCGAGATTTTCACTTCGTGCGTGATGTGAAATCAGTAAGGTGAGAAATCACGAGCAAATTTTTCTTGAGAAAAAATCCAGCTACTGTAGTTTTCGATAACCATCCAGTAGATGCATATTTTGCTCGACTGCCGCTTTCTAAAAGTGAAAATCAAGGCATTTGAAAAACACGGCCTTTCAAAATTGTTTTTTTCCGACGGGGAAATTTTTCTATTTCTCCTTCTATATGTGAGGCTTTGTTTTTTCCAGCTCCTAAGCCGGTCTATCTTACCGAACAGCAGGGTTACGGCACATCATGGCAATACCAAAGACACCAGAAGGTCCGTAAAACCCATTTTTGCGCTATACCAAATAAATCCCATTTCGACGAGCATTTAGGTGGCCAGCGGCTCAAAAACCGGTCCGATTGGGCTGAAACGTTGTGGAAAATTGTTTGAAGTACTTCTGAATTGAGTCCAATCAAAATTGGGCATAAAAATAAAGAAATCTTTTTCGGGCGGTTGATGCCGGTAGAGAGAGAATCGTCCTAATAAAGGCGCAGTACACCCTCAGACAAGAATTATGTGATTTTTATTAATTTGTGTAGCAGCTCCTCCTGTGTCCAAGTAAGAGATTTCAATTCCTCCAAACAAGCGAGATATATGCGGCCACCACAGGCCCGGCCTCCTTCGCTCACCACCACGGGCCACACCCGCTAACAGATTTTTGAACTCGAGAGCGGCTAGATGGATGAATAAATTCCCAACAAGCCTTCGTTCTTCAATCCACTGCCGGACCTACTCCTTATACTGGCTCGCTCAACAATCGCGATTGAAGAGAAATACAAGCCTGAGACAACTCGTGCACTTATTTTTCACCCTAAAAATTTAGGCATTTTTAAGGTGCCATAACTTTGTTCGTAGTGGTCTTGAACGATATCAGAGACACCATTGTGATCGGGGTGCGACCCTCCCCAAGAAAGGCGTAAGATTCAAGAAAAAAAATTCGGGGGTTCTGTGCCTTTAAAAGCACAGGACACCCAAAAAATTAATTTTCAGATTTCATGCTTATCTTGGAGACAGTCACACGCTGATCACAGTGGTATCTCTGAAATCGTCCAAGACCCCGTTTGAACAGGGTTATGGCACTTCAAAGATGCCTCGATTCTGAGGGTGAAAAATTGGTGGACGAGTTGTCTCAGGCCTGTATTTCTCTTCATTCGCAATCGTTGCGTGAGAGAAAGCTAGGATAAGGTGACAGTCCGGTAATGGACTGAAGAACGACGACTTGTTGGAATTCATTCATCCATCAAGCTGCTATCGAATTCGAAAATCTGTTAGGGGGTCGGGCCTGTGGTGGTGAGCGAAGGGGGTCGGGCCTGTGGTGGTCGCTTATATCTCGCTTATTCGGAGGAAATGAGATCTGGCATTTGGCACGTGTTATACAGGAGGGGTCTTCTACACAATTACATGAAAATCTCAAAATTCATATCTGAGGGTGTACTGTGCCTTTAAGATCGAAGTACAATAATTTCTATCGATTTGTTTCAATCCCTTGCTACCGCAAGCTGTCACTTTCCGAAAACTGTGAAAAATGTTGGAAACTCTTTTTCAAGTAGTGGTTAGGCGTTTTTTGGATAAAGAAAATTTTGTGAAAATAAAATATTTTGGTAATAATTTTTTTTTGCACTAAGGTCGAAATCCTCGAAATAATCACTGACCTGAGGGAAAATTAAAAAATAAAGAAATCAAATAATCATAATCAGCGAAAAAATAGCATATCTAAGGAAAAAGAAAGTGAGCGGGACGAAAAATCGGAATCAGCGCGGCCATGGTGGACGGAGGGGTCGCCACATTCGGCATCGCTGGAGGAGGGATCGCAACCATGATCGCAGTTTTTCCAACGGGTGGTTTGGCCCTGATCCCAAGACGCTCAAAGCCGTTTCGGAACGAGTCGTCCACGCCGACACAATGGTGTTGGTTGCTGGCCGAGCAATGTCTTGTCCATCTTGGGCAGTGAGCTTCCTCGGGCGACCTGAGCAACTGTGGACGTCACAAAAGATAACATACTACCTCAAAAACTTCGAAATGAACGCTCCTGACTGTCTAAGCTGCCGCGAAATCTATCGAGCGCTGAGTCCAGCGGCGCTCGAAGCCTCATCCTGGGCTTGTTCTTCATATTAGAGATGAGAACCACATGGAATGTTGATGACTTTTCCCACATAGCTTCCCGCTTCTAAAATACTATACGAACTGGAAGGTTTGGTGTGAAAATCTGTATGTAATGCTTAAAATTGAAAACTTTATGTTTTCAAAGTGTTCGTATACTTACGAAATTTGCAAAAAATGGAGTCTGCCGCATAACTGGAAGTGAAACGGAAGAAGGCTGGTAATATGACGTGATCCATCGTTTTTGTCGTAGCACATTACATAGAAACTATACCCTCACTCGATAGCTTTCTTTAGTATCCAATTAATCGACTTCGGGGGTGTTCGTATACTCTAGCAACGCACTGCACAAGCGATTTTGAGTTGGAATTTTGCAACTTTGATATATTTCTGGAGTTGAATCTCCTACCTTGTAACACTGCTGTATAGGACTCATTGAAAACGTTTCAAAAATGGTTTCAAATTGAAATAGGATCACATTGGAGCAAGTTATGGCGATTCCTGTATACAAAACAAATGCATCAAATTTGATAAGTGTGGCTCAAACCTTTTCTCTTCTGGTTATTCGGAGTGCTTACCAGGTCCATTCACCGATTCCTGTTAGATTACCGTAGGTTACGGTGAGTACACGGCAATTCGGTCGAAGGCTCAATTCTGCTCAAATTCTCTGTGCAGGGGCTTTCCGAGGTGGTGAACGCAAATTTTATGTCCGCTAGAAGATTTTCGAGATATCAAAGTAGGATTTGCCCCCTAAATGACATGAAACCCACCGTAACGTACAGTATACCTGAGAATTTCGACAAACAAGGCCCAGATCCATGTTCGACAACCTAACTAACCCCTTCATGCAAGTTTTGAGTCAAACCCTAATTTTTGTCTGGACAACCCGAAAAGCGCCTGATAAGGTACCCTTGCCTTTAGCGAAGCTAATAGGGGTGGGTTCCTGCGCAGTCTTACTATAGAGGCCCAAGATATACAAACAATGTAGTTCGCCTTCGTAGATGCGTTCACCCCTCTGCTCACTGTCTCAGGCAAACCATCGCTCCGAGCGGGACCGGAGAGCTACTCGAGCGGCAAACGCGCGTTGAATTTTTCCATTTATTTCTCTTCTACTAAAAAATTTTTGAAACAGTTTTGTCTATTAGAAAGAGATTATTATTGTGCATCTTTTGCTATATTTTTGTCCATGTCTACTTTGTTTTTTTTTAAGAAAAAAAAGTTTAGGAAATGCTTGACCAAAAATTTCGAATGCGGGCTTCCATGTGGTACGACTTGAAGCAAGGGAATTCGGCTGCTGAATATCATCGTGCCCTATCTGAGGTTTCCGGCAAAGAAGCCCTGTCAGAAACTGTCAGAAACAGAAACCTGTCAGAACGGAAACATGCCGATGACACTCCAAAGCCGACTCCGAAATCGGATACACACGGCAAAAAGGTGATGCTCTGTGTAACACTTTATGTAACAAACAATTTTATATAACACAGTGTTAATACGCGTAATCGATCGGAAACAACAAACATTTTCATCATAATCTTCTAATCACACAAACAACAGAAAATAACCAAAATATTGCACAGAGCACTATCCATAGTGACTTGTTAACAAGCAAAATTATGATCTAGTTAACAGACAACAACCACAGCGCGTTTCTTAAGTATAGGACACACTCGAAATTCACTGTAAATTTTTTTGAACGCGACTTTTCTTTCTTTGGACTGTTTCATATTTATAAGACACCCTAGGTAAACCGCAAGTTTCTTGCTCATACGAGCGAAATAACAACGCATTTATATCAGGTATGGCCACCGCCGCTCCCGCTTATCGAACATAGGTGATAATAGATATTTCTTGTGAGTTGTTGAAGGACAATCTAAACCTCGTCGAGAACCTTCGGGGTATACTGGGACGTGGAGTCTACGAGGGCAATAGCCCACCTAAGGCTGTGTAAGTGGTGAAGCGTGATGTGCTAAAGGAAAGCACCCGAGTTAGCTCAGCAGCTCTTTAAAAACTCCCAAGAAATATCTTCTATCATTCGTATACGATAATCGAGAGTGGAGTTGGCCATATCTGCTACAAAACTGTTGTTATTTCGCTCGTATGAACAAGAAACTTGCGAATCATCTACGGTGTCCTATAATTATGAAACAGTCCATAAACTGAAAATTTGTGTTATAAAAAAGCCGAATGCTAGCGTAACCTTGAAATATGACTAATACGGTTATTTCTCATGCTAATTACAATAGCTATGACCAAAAATCTTCATCACTAACTGCAGAGGTGTTGCAGTTAAATTAAAGGGTGCCTTAGAATTATTAAACGCGCTGTACGATCTACTGAAACTACTGACGGCAAACCCCTTCTGAGTGCTCAGTGGTACCGACCCGTGATGTTGTGTTGTAGCGGTGAGTTCAGGTGGCAGCGAAATGTTTGGTTTTCTGAAATAAAATATCTATGACATATGCTCTCGGCATTTCTTTGGTTTGTTGCCCAGGTACTCAGCCCGAGTGACCCACATTTGAAAACATAAACAGTTGAAAGAAAGAAAACCCCGATTTCCTAGGGAATCCTTTATCAGAAGACGTGGAACTCCATAAGATCTTATATCCGCTCCCAATCAAAAACGATATTATAGCCGGAGTACTTTTCATTTCATAGTATGAGAGAACAACGTGATTGTCGTCTAAAAATTTTGTACACAACAACATGGATAGAAGTTTCACAAAAAATCGTTCCCAGTTCTCCTGAGCAGAACTCGAAACTATGCAGCAGCTTTGGCAATGGATGGAATTCAGTCTCACCGTAGGTGGCGCAAGACATTGCTCCTTTACCTTGTACTTACGGACATCGTATCTGAAAAATCAATCAAGTTTCCTCACTTGTTGCGATCACACGTCTTAGAGTGGTACGACATACACTTGATAAAATAAACGTACAATGCCCGCTGAATTGCGGCTCTTAGAATTGGCACTCATTGTGACCTTGCCGACTTCCGTTCTTCGAAAATTTCCGTCCTCAATGAATCGTTCGGTCTTAACCGATGCCAGTAGCTGAAATCATAGGAATAGAAGACCTAGGCTGGGATTCATGAAAGGCAAACCACGGTTACGGCTGGGCTAGCGGATGAAACCGGCATTCACGAAAAATCCGGTTTGGTTACGGCTGGGCTACGATTGGGCTACGCGTAACCGCACCTCAGGCTGCGGTTAACCGCGGTTAGCAGCAGTTTTGCGGCTTAGTCGTCGAATTGATGGTGTGTTGTATTGATGCACAACACTGATGAAACGCACCTTTTGCGAATACGCATGAAAACTTGATATCTTCGAGGCAAGCTGTAAATACAGGAATGCTGCCGTTATTGACTGCCACATTATAGGCCCTCTAGCCATAATGTGTTCCTCTCGATAACAACGAAAATTCTCAGAATCATCAAACTCATCTGCTTAAGTTTTATGTATGTTGCCCATGGCTAACTGAAATCATTATGCCTGTCCTCTCTACTCTCGCTCTCTTCTTTATTTTATAGCACATCGTTGTTCTTTTTGCCTCCACTTTTTGTTCCTAACTCTTGTCTTCCGTGCGCTGACCATTTTCCGAGCAGCCACAGGCTCTTCGCTGGGGTTTCTTTCCCATTTCGGCTCCAGAATTCCCTCATTTTCCTCAGAATTTTTCCCAGCACTTTTCGTACACGTTTTCGCTATTTTCTGTTGGAAAACCCTAACTTGGTTTGGTACTGTGATGCATGATTTAGTTTTGCATTTACAACGTTTTCTTCTACTTTTTTCCGAAGTGCCCACTTGGATTTCAAATGTTAATGTTTTTACATGGTTCTGTGATCAACCTGGGTTTTCTCGATGTTTTAGTTCAAACTTGTTTTTCCCTTGCATTTTGAGCTTTTTCCATATAATTTTCCTAAGAAATCGTTTTAGTTTTCTCCTGTTGTGAGCGACAGTAAGCTTGTGTGAGAAAGACAAAGAGAAAAAAACAAAAAGGGATCCTTAGATAAAAAAAAGAGATGGACAAAAACTCGGAACTCAAACGACAAACGGAGAACTTTGGGCCAAAAACTCATCGAGAAGACGATGATGATCCTGCAGCAACACCTAAGCCATGCGAAACACAAAAAAAAATAGAGGGACGTTTCGAAGAAAAAAGAAGTTGAAAAGGCTAGTAATGCGGGAAAAAAAGCTAAATTGGGGTTAAAATTTCACCAAGCAGGTTTGCGGCTCATAGTGAGAACAGCATCACTTTATGTACTTTTAAAAAACCAAAAGGATTTAGAAAAAAAGGAAAAAATGAAAAACTTAAAAAATGGAAAAAAAAACATCTCAAGCTGAGAAAATCCTTTAAATGCCTGCGATCCATTGAAGAAGGTAAAGCACAAGGTAGACAAAAATAAAATTCAAAAAGCAAGCAAAATTAGCAATCATGTGCAATAAAAACAGTGACGAGTTAGGGAAATTCCGACCCGAGTGCCAATATTGATTTTCTCCAATCGAGATTCTCAGCGTCAATTGAGTGGCAAGTACGTGGCCGCGAAATAGTTAGCCACCCAACCGCGATGGGGCGGTTGTGAAGGCCGGTTCGCGGTTTGGCTACCGCTGGGGTTGCTGCCCTAACCAAACCCAAACCTGGCCGGCTGCGTTCATGAAAGTTATAATAGCATATCTAAGGAAAAAGAAAGTGAGCGGGACGAAAAATCGGAATCAGCGCGGCCATGGTGGACGGAGGGGTCGCCACATTCGGCATCGCTGGAGGAGGGATCGCAACCATGATCGCAGTTTTTCCAACGGGTGGTTTGGCCCTGATCCCAAGACGCTCAAAGCCGTTTCGGAACGAGTCGTCCACGCCGACACAATGGTGTTGGTTGCTGGCCGAGCAATGTCTTGTCCATCTTGGGCAGTGAGCTTCCTCGGGCGACCTGAGCAACTGTGGACGTCACAAAAGATAACATACTACCTCAAAAACTTCGAAATGAACGCTCCTGACTGTCTAAGCTGCCGCGAAATCTATCGAGCGCTGAGTCCAGCGGCGCTCGAAGCCTCATCCTGGGCTTGTTCTTCAAATTAGAGATGAGAACCACATGGAATGTTGATTACTTTTCCCACATAGCTTCCCGCTTCTAAAATACTATACGAACTGGAAGGTTTGGTGTTAAAATCTGTATGTAATGCTTAAAATTGAAAACTTTATGTTTTCAAAGTGTTCGTATACTTACGAAATTTGCAAAAAATGGAGTCTGCCGCATAACTGGAAGTGAAACGGAAGAAGGCTGGTAATATGACGTGATCCATCGTTTTTGTCGTAGCACATTACATAGAAACTATACCATCACTCGATAGCTTTCTTTAGTATCCAATTAATCGACTTCGGGGGTGTTCGTATACTCTAGCAACGCACTGCACAAGCGATTTTGAGTTGGAATTTTGCAACTTTGATATATTTCTGGAGTTGAATCTCCTATCTTGTAACACTGCTGTATAGGACTCATTGAAAACGTTTCAAAAATGGTTTCAAATTGAAATAGGATCACATTGGAGCAAGTTATGGCGATTCCTGTATACAAAACAAATGCATCAAATTTGATAAGTGTGGCTCAAACCTATTCTCTTCTGGTTATTCGGAGTGCTTACCAGATCCATTCACCGATTCCTGTTAGATTACCGTAGGTTACGGTGAGTACACGGCAATTTGGTCGAAGGCTCAATTTTGCTCAAATTCTCTGTGCAGGGGCTTTCCGAGGTGGTGAACGCAAATTTTATGTCCGCTAGAAGATTTTCGAGATATCAAAGTAAGGATTTGCCCTAAATGACATGAAACCCACCGTAACGTACAGTATACCTGAGAGTTTTGACAAACACGGCCCAGATCCATGTTCGACAACCTAACTAACCCCTTCATGCAAGTTTTGAGTCAAACCCTAATTTTTGTCTGGACAACCCGAAAAGCGCCTGATAAGGTACCCTTGCCTTTAGCGAAGCTAATAGGTGGAGTTCCTGCGCAGTCTTACTATAGAGGCCCAAGATATACAAACAATGTAGTTCGCCTTCGTAGATGCGTTCACCCCTCTGCTCACTGTCTCAGGCAAACCATCGCTCCGAGCGGGACCGGAGAGCTACTCGAGCAGCAAACGCGCGTTGAATTTTTCCATTTATTTCTCTTCTACTAAAAAATTTTGAAACAGTTTTGTCTATTAGAAAGAGATTATTATTGTGCATCTTTTGCTATATTTTGTCCATGTCTACTTTGTTTTTTTAAGAAAAAAAGTTTGAAATGTGACCAAAAATTTCGAATGCAGGCTTCCATGTGGTACGACTTGAAGCAAGGAATTCGGCTGCTGAATATCATCGTGCCCTATCTGAGGTTTCCGGCAAAGAAGCCCTGTCAGAAACTGTCAGAAACAGAAACCTGTCAGAACGAAACATGCCGATGACACTCAAAGCCGACTCCGAAATCGGATACACACGGCAAAAGGTGATGCTCTGTGTAACACTTTATGTAACAAACAATTTTATATAACACAGTGTTAATACGCGTAATCGATCGGAAACAAGAAACATTTTCATCATAATCTTCTAATCACACAAACAACAGAAAATAACCCAAATATTGCACAGAGCACTATCCACAGTGACTTGTTAACAAACAAAATTATGATCTAGTTAACAGACAACAACCACAGCGCGTTTCTTAAGTATAGGACACACTCGAAATTCACTGTAAATTTTTTGAACGCGACTTTTCTTTCTTTGGACTGTTTCATATTTATAAGACACCTAGGTAAACCGCAAGTTTCTTGCTCATACGAGCGAAATAACGCATTTATATCAGGTATGGCCACCGCCGCTCGCTTATCGAACATAGGTGATAATAGATATTTCTTGTGAGTTGTTGAAGGACAATCTAAACCTCGTCGAGAACCTTCCCGGGGTATACTGGGACGTGGAGTCTACGAGGGCAATAGCCCACCTAAGGCTGTGTAAGTGGTGAAGCGTGATGTGCTAAAGGAAAGCACCCGAGATTAGCTCAGCAGCTCTTTAAAAACTCCCAAGAAATATCTTCTATCATTCGTATACGATAATCGAGAGTGGAGTTGGCCATATCCGCTACAAAACTGTTGTTATTTCGCTCGTATGAACAAGAAACTTGCGAATCATCTACGGTGTCCTATAATTATGAAAGAGTCCATAAACTGAAAATTTGTGTTATAAAAAAGCCGAATGCTAGCGTAACCTTGAAATATGACTAATACGGTTATTTCTCATGCTAATTACAATAGCTATGACCAAAAATCTTCATCACTAACTGCAGAGGTGTTGCAGTTAAATTAGAGGGTGCCTTAGAATTATTAAACGCGCTGTACGATCTACTGAAACTACTGACGGCAAACCCCTTCTGAGTGCTCAGTGGTACCGACCCGTGATGTTGTGTTGTAGCGGTGAGTTCAGGTGGCAGCGAAATGTTTGGTTTTCTGAAATAAAATATCTATGACATATGCTCTCGGCATTTCTTTGGTTTGTTGCCCAGGTACTCAGCCCGAGTGACCCACATTTGAAAACATAAACAGTTGAAAGAAAAGAAAACCCCGATTTCCTAGGGAATCCTTTATCAGAAGACGTGGAACTCCATAAGATCTTATATCCGCTCCCAATCAAAAA
Source organism: Aplectana chamaeleonis (assembly GCA_029168955.1). Lineage (NCBI taxonomy): Eukaryota > Metazoa > Nematoda > Chromadorea > Rhabditida > Cosmocercidae > Aplectana > Aplectana chamaeleonis. The sequence continues at coordinate 119,320 of JAPDOI010000913.1, forward strand.
CGATATTATAGCCGGAGTACTTTTCATTTCATAGTATGAGAGAACAACGTGATTGTCGTCTAAAATTTTGTACACAACAACATGGATAAGTTTCACAAAAAATCGTTCCCAGTTCTCCTGAGCAGAACTCGAAACTATGCAGCAGCTTTGGCAATGGATGGAATTCAGTCTCACCGTAGGTGGCACCAAGTTCATTGCTCCTTTACCTTGTATTTACGGACATCGTATCTGAAAAATCAATCAAGTTTCCTCACTTGTTGCGATCACACGTCTTAGAGTGGGACGACATACACTTGAAAAATAAACGTACAATGCCCGCTGAATTGCGGCTCTTAGAATTGGCACTCATTGTGACCTTGCCGACTTCCGTTCTTCGAAAATTTCCGTCCTCAGTGAATCGTTCGGTCTTAACCGATGCCAGTAGCTGAAATCATAGGAATAGAAGACCTAGGCTGGGATTCATGAAAGGCAAACCACGGTTACGGCTGGGCTAGCGGATGAAACCGGCATTCACGAAAAATCCGGTTTGGTTACGGCTGGGCTACGATTGGGCTACGCGTAACCGCACCTCGGAGCTGCGGTTAACCGCGGTTAGCAGCGGTTTTGCGGCTTAGTCGTCGAATTGATGGTGTGTTGTATTAGTGCACAACACTGATGAAACGCACCTTTTGCGAATACGCATGAAAACTTGATATCTTCGAGGCAAGCTGTAAATACAGGAATGCTGCCGTTATTGACTGCCACATTATAGGCCCTCTAGCCATAATGTGTTCCTCTCGATAACAACGAAAATTCTCAGAATCATCAAACTCATCTGTAAGTTTTATGTATGTTGCCCATGGCTAACTGAAATCATTATGCCTGTCCTCTCTACTCTCGCTCTCTTCTTTATTTTATAGCACATCGTTGTTCTTTTTGCCTCCACTTTTTGTTCCTAACTCTTGTCTTCCGTGCGCTGACCATTTTCCGAGCAGCCACAGGCTCTTCGCTGGGGTTTCTTTCCCATTTCGGCTCCGAATTCCCTCATTTTCCTCAGAATTTTTTCCCAGCACTTTTCGTACACGTTTTCGCTATTTTTCTGTTGGAAAACCCTAACTTGGTTTGGTACTGTGATGCATGATTTAGTTTTTTGCATTTACAACGTTTTCTTCTACTTTTTTTCCGAAGTGCCCACTTGGATTTCAAATGTTAATGTTTTTTACATGGTTCTGTGATCAACCTGGGTTTTCTCGATGTTTTTATATCAAACTTGTTTTTCCCTTGCATTTTGAGCTTTTTCCATATAATTTTCCTAAGAAATCGTTTTAGTTTTCTCCTGTTGTGAGCGACAGTAAGCTTGTGTGAGAAAGACAAAGAAAAAAAAAAACAAAGGGATCCTTAGATAAAAAGAGATGGACAAAACTCGGAACTCAAACGACAAACGGAGAACTTTGGGCCAAAAACTCATCGAGAAGACGATGATGATCCTGCAGCAACACCTAAGCCATGCGAAACACAAAAAATAGAGGACGTTTCGAAGAAAAAAGAAGTTGAAAAGGCTAGTAATGCGGGAAAAAGCTAAATTGGGGGTTAAATTTTCACCAGCAGGTTTCCGGCTCATAGTGAGAGAGCAGCATCACTTTATGTACTTTTAAAAAACCAAAAAGGATTTAGAAAAAAAGGAAAAAATGAAAAACTTAAAAATGGAAAAAAAACATCTCCAAGCTGAGGAAAATCCCTTTAAATGCCTGCGATCCATTGAAGAAGGTAAAGCACAAGGTAGACAAAAATAAGAATTCAAAAAGCAAGCAAAATTAGCAATCATGTGCAATAAAAACAGTGACGAGTTATGGAAATTCCGACCCGAGTGGCAATATTAATTTTCTCAATCGAGATTCTCAGCGTCAATTGGTGGCAAGTACGTGGCCGCGAAATAGTTAACACCCAACCGCGATGGGGCGGTTGTGAATGCCAGTTCGCGGTTTGGCTACCGCTGGGGTTGCTGCCCTAACCAAACCCAAACCTGGCCGGCTGCGTTCATGAATCCCAGCCCTAAGCGCAGCTGAGTCATTTCAGGGCTGATTTGAAGAGCCAATCTCATTTGCCTTCGTTAGACTGAAATATCACTCGGTTGGGTTTTCAATAAGAGCTTCCGCGGACATTGAAAGCTCGTTGTCGCCTAAGCGCATTCCATCCAGACAGCAGTCTAAAATGGTTTATGAAATCTTTTAAAATTCACGCAACTTCAGTGCTAGTAAAATTTAGTCTTTGCAAGGTCGCCTACTCGTTAACTTATCGACAGTTTCTTCCGGCAGGTCGTGTAGACTTGCGTCTTTGGCGCACTTCCCATTTATTCGGCACGAATAAGTTTGAATAGCATTGGGTGGAGTGCACGCCTGTATATTAAAAGTGTTACAAAAACTTTTGAACGATCGTGCCACAACTGAGATGTTCAGCCTAGAAATATGCCTCAATACCGCGCCTCTAGAGCATATTAAAGACAGCAACCACGCACGTAAGCGTGGTTGCTGTAAAAACGTAAATCGAACGGTACGGCTTGCACCATAATGCCTTTGCATTTTGAAAATTTAATGAACGACCGCAATGCGGGCTCCGCCCATATACCCCTCCTTCTAATGACCATACTGAGCCATTTCCGTCGCCGGCGATAGTTGTGGTTGGTACGACAAGTGAACCACACACGTCACAGACGGCGGGGATTTCACAGCATCCTTATCTAGAGGAGGAGGAGAGCAAGTACGGGGGGGGGGACTTGCTACTCATGTGTCGGCATGGTGAGCCGCTTTGATCTTCAATAAGCGTAAGCATTGTGGTGTAAGCAGTGCGGCTACATATGTTTACGTTATTATCTCAACCGCGTGTACGACCGTGTAGCTGCCTCCAAAACCAATGAGCCCATCCAACCCACCTACCCCCTTTTTCGACTTAGAAGCAAAAATTTTCAAAAAAAAACACTTGCATTCACGAAATAGAAACGTAGAAAATCCACACAGCTGGATGCGTGATCGGTGGGCTTGACCCTTCCAGTTCTTATCCACGAACGCATCAATATACCATATTTCCTCTAATAGAAGTACACCTCTAATTGAAGTAGACCTCTAATAGAAGTACATCTAAAAGGGATGGCTGATTATTAGAAATACGCCCTCTATTTGAAGTACACCTCTATTAGAAAAACATATAAATTAGAGGTCTGAGTATTAGAATACATCCTCTATTTGAAGTACACCTCTTTTAAACGCACACCTCTTCTCGCAATGGACCTCCGTTATTCGGCTAAGCGTTTGACAATTTGAATATATCATTTGAGAGAAACCTTTTTCCACGAGATGTAATTTTCAAATATTGTGAGGCTCGAATATTCACAAAAAACTATCGTTCACCCCTTTCTCTGTCAAAGATTACTTGTACAATACCGCGCGTATCTTTTGGTCATTCGGCGCGCTAGGGCGCCGGAGCGCGCCTTTTGGCGTCGTTTCTCCATGACACGGTTCAAAGTGTCAAAGATTACTTGTGCATATGTGACAACTCCCGATAAACATTAGCGAAATTTAGACGACCAAGAAAAAACACAGGGCTAAAACTCGATATTGCTGTTATTTTCGGCGAATGCTCGAAGTTCATATCGGTAATTCACAAATCCTTGATTTGATCAGGTTTTAATGATTCTAAAATTACTCGTTTCGGCGCAATACGTTGACTTTAGCGGTCCTTAAAAAGCCAAGATCTCCCAGTGTTATGGAAATTTTAACATTCATGTAGAGGAATCGTTTATTTAATGAGGAAATCAGGAATCACCCATGGCAGGCTTTGCCTACAGTGGATTGCGAACGCAAAGAACTCGCCTCTAGAAGAGCTTTTGTCAAGTCGAACAGGGACCGCGCTTTTCCAATAGCTCGGAACGACTCAAAGGCGATGGATTAGGTTGTTTTTGAAGGCACAGTACACCCTCAGATATGAATTTTGGGATTTTCATGTAATTGTGTAGAAGACCCTTTCTGTATAACACGTGCCAAATGCGACATCTCAATTCCTCCCAATAGGCGAGATATAAGCGACCACCACAGGCCCGACCCCCTAACAGATTTTCGAATTCGATAGCGGCTCGATGGATTGATGAATTCCAACAAGTCGTTGTTCTTCAGTTCACTGCCGGGCTGTCTCCTTATCCTGGCTCGCTCTCGCCCAACGATTGCGAATGAAGAGAAACACAGGCCTGAGACAACTCGTCCACTAATTTTTCACCCTCAAAATCTCACATCTTTGAAGAGCCATAACTCTGTTCAAAGGAGGTCTTGGACGATTTCAGAGATACCACTGTGATCAGGGTGTGACTCTCACCAAGACAAGCATGAAATCTGAAAATTAAATCAAGGGTTGAAACGAACTTTATTGACCTTTTTGCAGTGAGATTCCAGTGAAATGAAACTAGGTTAGAAGGAAAAAAAGTAATGCGGCTAGTTTTATAATTGGGAAGGTTGTGAATAATTGTTTTAGAAATATGACATCAGTGATAGTGAAAGCTTCAATTCGATTCAGCCAAAGTGGCTAAGTTTTTGTGGTTGCTGTTTGAAATTTCAATGCGCACAAATGTTTGGTGTTATACTGGAAACGTCTGCCGGAAAAGCAAGCAGTCCATCTTTGAAAATATAAAAATTGCGCCCAATAATAGAAGTATACCAAAAAGAGAGGGCTGAGAATTAGAAGTACAGCCTCTCTCTGAAGTACACCTCTAATAGAAGTGCATATAAAATAGGGGCCTGAGTATAAGAAGTACATGTACTTCTGAAAGAGAAAATACGGTATTCAAATTGATTGCCTACAATAAGGAAGGTTCATTCATATGTGTGGTTCGATGTTTCGTTGTTTCCTATCGCTTCAGTCACACCAACCTTAAACGGCGGCGACTGCTCGATTTCCCAGTAGAATTTCAGGGTTAGAGTCGTCTCCTCGGGTAGTTTTTGACGAGTCATCTTTGTTATACAAGAAGTAGTTCGCGGATGATTTTTTCAACTTTGATCCATGTTCACGAAAACTGCATCTAGCTGCAAATTATTGTCATGGACAGCCTCCAAACTAAACATGGACCTTGATCTGAATCTTTTCACCGTGCCAGCCATTCCGAGCAGCAGTTTCTATTAAAGGCAGTGTTCACGATGATTTTCGTTCCCGAGTTTTTCACATAAAACAATGAGTTGGCCTCCAAGTGTTACCCAAATTACGAAGAAACGGCGCGAAACGCATTAAAACGTCGTATTTCAGTGAAATAACTCTATAACGTGGATTAGTTGTCCGGTTGGATGAACATGTTCATGGTGGTTGTCACCGGTAAATAATTGGGCTAATCAAAAATGGAGGTATGTTTTAGGCAAAACAGTTTTAGGTAGGGTCCGAAGGAAAGCACGGAGCCATAGAGAGTAGAGAATTGCAAAGGACGGGTCCGCAAACGATTTCATTGTCACAACAAACACTCCCTGTGATACTTAAAAGGCGGGCTGATACTTAAGGATTTTGGGTACTTCCGGTGCGTTTTTCTCAATTTCTTCGCCATTTTAGTTCAACCCGGGGGCCACTTAGTCAATATAGCGAATAATCTCAAAATTCAAGATTATCGTGAACACTGCCTTTAAGAAAGACAAGACCCAGAATCTGAGATTCACTAGCCGATTTTCAAAATTTTAGCAAGATTTGATTTTTGATATTTTAGCAAGACACAGGAGGTGAGTTTTGAGAGGAAAAGCGACCTTCGATGCTCTACGGAACTTGTGCATAGATCTGCTTCAAAACCTCTCCTTGAGAGTTATGGGTGTGCCCACCTGTAATCTGAGGTCAGCTTATTGATCTTTCAATACATTACGGAACTATTACTCTCCGTAGAATACATCCCCCTACTAGGATGGAATCTAATCATTCAACAGTCAAAACTTTGAGGAGAAAAGATTCCTAACGAAGTGAAGGATTACAATAAACATTCCACAATGTCGAAAAAACATTCAGTCAAACACTTACAACAAAAAATAATGAGAAACTAACGGTTAGCCTGATTTTCGGGGCTTTGTCTCACAACAAATTGTAAAAGACGCGTCAAAAAAGCTGTTGATTGATTGATTGACATGCGCGCGAGTTGTGCACTCAGCACGGTTTTGCGCTGCATTTTACGGCGGTCAAAATTTGGTGGCGAAGGTGAATTATAATCGTCTACTACTCCAGGAAGCGCCGGCCTACATGCATCTCTTTATACCTCGGGTACGATACGATAGCACCAAAAATTGTCGGAGCTAACGCAGCAGAGATGGGGGGGGGGCGCTTGGTCAACGCAACTGGACACGCCTATTTTTCCGTGCCGCAACGCAATTAGAAGACTAACCCGGGCTCTCCCTCCTCGTTCCACAATCGCGAGAGTCGCTGCAACAGGGAAAAATGGGCGTGGACAAGTGCGATGGTCAATTGGCCCTCACCATTCTGCTGCGAAACCCAATTTTCTGTCAAGGCGCACGCTCAGGACGAAGTGCGACCCATTTTCCTCGACGCAGTGCAATTTTCGAGAAATAATGAGCGAAATTTCGACCACACAAAACCTCAATGAAGTTGAGGTAAGGTTGACATTTTAGGGGTGGGCTCGAAGATTACTTCAGGGAAAGTCTGAGGTCACCACATCTTCGGCCAACGCGAAGATTTTGCAGTGATGGAGTGAGAGGTCTTGCAAATAAAGTAGAAATGTCGAAAAGAGAGACGGAAATGGTCACTTCCTTCGCGCGACGTATCGATCGCTCAAACCAGCTCGCGCCGGCACCCTCTCAGCTGGCCCAATCTGAAAGCCCTCCTCTCTCGCTACAATTGCGCAGCACAGCTCCCGCTGCGTAGCACTCCCTATCGTTTCTAGACACCTTGCGACAGCAAATTTCGCTGCGGCGCTATTCTGGAAGCCCCTAACCTGAACCTAATTGACCCCAAACATTTCGGTTAGTTTGTTAGCGGCCCGTAGGTCGAGATAAATATGTAATGCAAGATCACTTGGTCATAAAATGTAATCGTGCGATTCCACATAGAGGACACGATGAATACAAACACGAAACACTACAAAAGTAGACAGGAATTTATTCAACGAGCATGGGATTGGAATTCGAAGAAACACTCATCATCAACAAATACATAAACTCTGGTACAGCCGTAGTGACCTGTTGATTTCGATTATCACCAGCAGCGGAGTGGTGGCCGTCGGTGAAATATAACTAGTGATAAAGAGGTTTCGACAAAAAAACCACAGCTCCGCGCTGTTATAACCGAAAACATGAGTTCACTTGGAATGAAACAGAGTCTATATGTCAACAAATCCTATAGGAACACCAGATGAGTTGGTGGCATCCCACGAGTGATGGTTTTGGGGTGCCCGGCTACGCATGTGCTTGCTCCGTATCGATTTAAAGCAGGCATCGATAAGAATAACATTCTACAAGTTTCTAATGCACACTGAAATTGCTCCAAACACCGCAATATTTAGATCACATGCCCCCAAGAATAGATTATTAACGGATGCGAGACTGGAAGATGATGCGGACTAGCATTGCGGGTATGGAGTGGGTGAAATCGCGGTAGTTCAGCCTCCTGTTATGCATGCCGAATTTCCATCAAAACATATCTTTCCCAAAACTTGTATGAGCGCCATTAAAACTCACACATCTAGCGATTGATTGACAAGATTTTCTCATATTTCATGACGCGGCGCACGCTTCTCATGGTGCGCGACTCATTTTCCACAACGCGGAGCCCACTTTCCATGAATTGTGACTCAGTTTTCGTGAAGCGAAGCGCGCTTCTCTAAAACGCGGCTCGGTTTTTCATAACGCCGTGCACGCCTTTTATGAGGCGTGGCTCATTTTCCATGACGAGGAGCACGCTTCCCATGATGAGCGACTCATATAACATGATACTGAGCACGCTTCTAATAATGCGTAACCATTTTCCATGACATGACACCCGCTTCTCGTAAAGCGCGACTCTTTCCATGACGCGGAGCACGCTTCCCACGGTGCGCGGCTCATTTTCCATGTCGCGGCTCACACTTCTTCATGGTGTGCGACTCATTTTTGATGATGCGGAGCACGCTTCTCGTGGCGCGCAACTCTTTTCCCATGACGCGGAGCACGCTTCCCATAGTGTGCGACTCATTTTCCATGACGCGGCTCACGCTTCATATGATGCACCATTAATTTTCCTTAACGCGGAGAACGCTTCCCATAGTGCACGACTCATTTTCCATAACGCGGAGCACGCTTCCTATAGTGCGCGACTCATTTTCCATGACGCGGCTCACACTTCTTCATGGTGCGCGACTCATTTTCCATGACGAGGAGCATGCTTCTCATGATGCACTACTCTCTTTCCATGACGCGGAGCACGCTTACCATAGTGCGCGACTCATTTTTCATGACGCAGCTTACGCTTCATATGATGCACGACTCATTTCCATGGCGCGGCTCATTTTTCATAACGCGGAGCACGCTTCTCATGAAGCGTTTGTCATTTGCGATGACACGATACACGCTCCGCACTAATGGCTACTCGTTTTCCGTGACGCGACGCAAGTTTCTTATGGAACGCTCTCTACCTCTCCACAATGCTGCACGCACCACTAACCCCGCCCACATTTTGCAACGCGGAGATTTGGTCACGGATGATAGGGACGGAAGATAGCTGAAGCTTTCGAAAGCCTAAGTACTGCAATAGGCAGTGGAATTCCATGCTGGGTCCGTGATTGCAGTGTACAAAGTGACGGTCTGGCTAACACTACTCGCACAGCTGTCGCCCCGAGAGCGACAGGACAGTGGCCGAGCCCACAAGAAGTCCCACATAGCCTGATCGAGTGGGTATAAATGCGGGTCACAGGGTCTCATACCCCTGCACAATACCTCAGGCAATTCATCGCTCCGAGCGGGACCGGCTTCTCCCAATTATGACGTCATCGCCCGGACAGCGGCCAGGGCCAACTGGCACCGGACAGGGACCGCGGTGCCAGTTGGCCCCCTGGCCGCTGTCCGGGCGATGACGTCATAATTGGGAGAAGCCGGTCCCGCTCGGAGCGATGAATTGCCTGAGGTATTGTGCAGGGGTATGAGACCCTGTGACCCGCATTTATACCCACTCGATCAGGCTATGTGGGACTTCTTGTGGGTCGAGGTCAATGCAACTCCAATACCATATCGAAGTCATCGAAGACATTCTTGACTGGAGCATCGGGCGAGTTGGTAATCAGCATCACCCAGCGTAGGTTTGGTCCACTTTCCAGATGTATGCACCAAGTTGTTTTTCGACGAGTAGTTCCATGTAAAAAACCAGTGACGAGCTTGTGGTCTTGCAGATGCGAGAGCCTTTCCCATTAAAAAATCAAATTCATATCCCAATAGTAGATATTAATATAAATCCGATTCTCGCAATGAATGTTTTCTTTAACACATGCAGACGTCTCCTGCGCATTACATGTAGCTTTCAGGCAATTTCATTTTTTGCCTTTCAAATGATCTTCACTCGCTTTCCAACAACTGGATTGGCCACTATGCTCATTTGCAAGATAACTACGAGCGCTCCAATCAGCACCATCTACACACTCTTCTTTTACCTTACTTATGCGACTATGTACTCGTCCCTTACCATTTCTCTTCTACGGATGGCTTCTGTCTTCAATCCAATCAACGCAGACAAGGTTTGTCGCCAACTGTGTATAAATGCCGATGGATAAAGATATCCGCATAGTCAGAATGGGACCAGTCGCCCCGACACGGTTGTATGAGGGACGTTTTTCCCACTTCATGAATGTCCTTTCTTCTCCATCATTGCGGCACGATTGACCCCGTTCGACAATGCGGATTCCCTAGATCTCTCTTTAGCTCCCGCAGTGCACTTGATGATCTTGGGAACTGCTGCATCTATTGTTGCTGACAAAAACATAAGAAGAACGAACTTTATTTGCTGCGTCATAATGGAACACAGCCACGAACAGCAGGGTTCATAACGGCTCACAAAGAGCCGACTTACTTTTCTCGCGGTCGTTTAACATCGGCAACACGGGTGGTCAACAACTAGTGTGGCCCCCCCGTAAGCTTGTCGTCTGCCTCCTGAAGCCCTACCACTGCCTTGTACTGTTCTGAAGACTTGCCTTCACTCCCCATCCCTCCTGGGAAGTGGACTCCACTCCCCTTTAGAGAATGCCTTCCGCTCGCTTAGCGCGCGCTGGCGACCAACTCACAATGGGAGAAGCCCTATTTTACCGACATGTCAGAAAAAATGAGAAAAATACGGTAGTCATGAACGGAGAAGATCTGAAAACTTTCATTTTCAGATACAAAAACGCCTCATTATGGCCCTTGTTCCTATCGTCTACGCATTACCGCTAGTAACGACATGGTTTCTCATGCCAGCAATGGCGTTTTTCACGACTGTCTACTCCGGCTCAACCGCTATCACAATGGCTTACAAACCCGTTTTCCCTGGAGTGAGTTCTTCGTCAGTATAGGCTATGCTAAGACAAAATTCGACCAAACAGGCTGACTGTACTTCTTCCGCCAAAGAATTACACATGCGGGAACCTTTTCCAGTGGCAAAGCAGCCTTGCGTTGGTATTCGCCACAAGCCTAACATGTGGAATCGATGTGATCTGCGTTGTCGCCACCGTCATCAAATGGAGAAGACTAATGTCAAAGTGAGGTTTCATACTGACCTCTGAGGCGATGCATTAGAACCTCCTTTTTCAGGAAAAACGCTGTGGTCTGCAGACGTTCCGAGAGATCGCTTATTCTACTCACCTGTTCGATATGTGTTTCCCTAACACTAAACTTCGTTATACAGGTGCGCAACTATTGAATTCTCTCTTATTCCCTATCTACATTTCGAAGTTTCTCCATTCACTAAGAAAGTCCCAATAGAGTCCATCGACCTGAGCAGAATGAAGACTTTTGTGTTGTGCCATCTGTGAAGAGAATTGTTTGTGACTCTGGCAGGATCCAAGATCTTGAAAAACTAGCAGCGAAAGGTCAAGTTGCAGTAGCAGGCAAGGCCAGTAGCAAACCTTCCGCCGTCACCGCATAAAGATGGCAACCAACCTTAGGTACATCGTGCCCCGATGCCAGCTACAGCCACCAACTTGGAGCGACGTACTATTGTTCAACACAAACTAGGTAGCAAAACCTGCCGGCATCCCGGACATGAACCATAGAAATGACCACACCGATTAACCAGTTCTAACTGTAACCGAGATATAACCGTGTTGAGGCTCTCGATTGCCGTTTTCGGTTCCTTTGTTGTATAAATCTGCCGCTTATCAGAGTTTGCCTTGATCAGCGTGATGCCCCACATGTTCCCGAGAGCCACTTTAGTGTGTCCTACGTCTGCAACCGAGTCATCCTCAAGTTGACCGGCTTACGTGAACATTGGCTATTCTCCGTCCAGAGACACTGCTCTGCCGGCTGGGGAGAGACATGTGGGAGTAACGGGGGCGATGGTAGAGTTCCATAGGTAGTCAACTGAGTTCACCTCCACAAAAACTACTGCATGAGAGGTAGACGATATCCTTCCGAGGCCTACCCAAGTTGTACTTAGAGTTGCTTGGACCGTATTCTAAATGAAAAAGAGTCTACCCTTGACGGTACAGATGGCTTCAAATTCTACTGGAGTGATCTTCAGAAGAACACCTCGGCAGCAGCATATTCCGTGGGCGAAGTGCTTGATGGAGGACGCTTTTCGCAGCAACTCTGAAATTGAGATCGGCGTCCGTAAATACAAAGGTGGACTCAGTTGACAACCATGAGACTCAAATCACACCCGCTACTTCACAAGAGTCTTCCCAGTCGGCAGGGCCAAGCCTTTTGGCGAGACGGCTTCAATGCTCACGTAAGCCGGGAAACGTGGAAGTCACTCAGGTTGCAGAACTCAGTCTCTTTGACTTGGCCCTTTTTCTTTCCCGACCTTGGTACTCCGAAGAAGATGTTGGGCATCACGGTAATCAGGGTAAACGCTAGGAAGCAACAGGTTTCCGCAACAATGAAACTGAAAGCGACAATCGAGGAAAAATGGTGTAACATTGAGTCATAAACACTGGAACCCTCATCACAAATATGTCTCGGTGAGATTCAGAACTCGCTAAGTATTATGGAGAATGATACACTCCTGAACATCAATGGTGTTTGTTGGCTTTTAGACAAAAATTATTTTCGTAGGTGTTCGTATGCTTTCAAAACGCTTCGAAATTGAAGAAAAATCTCAGCAAACTTTCAGCAGAATACTGCTATAGCGGAACCTCATCATTGATTGGAGTGTTTATTGTCAAGAGAGGCTTCAAACGAGGCAAGAATCCAGGAAAGTCCTCCGGAAAAAAAGCTCCCAAATACTAGTAAAGCTCCCTTCTTAAACGTCCTATCTGGCGAGCTCTCAGTGCATAGGACCTCCCTCAGTGCTCAAACACACAGATTATTGCAGCTCTGGAATGGTTGTTACAGCAGACTGGCTGGGTTCGTCGCTTTTGTGACCGCGACTCTGGGAAAATTTCCCGCGTCAGTGCCGTAAAAGTACCCTCTACTGGGCCGCGATACTTCCGCAATAGCACTGCAGCGGCTCCGTGATCATAACTATGCCGAGACGATTCTGTTGGAGTGTCCTGGTCCTCGACAACGCGGCCATAGTACCGCAGCGGCTCCGCGTTAGAACGGCGCCGGCTCCGCGAAAATGTAATAGCGAGCCCGCGTCGAGTACGATATACTGTCCAGTGTGGTAAAGTGATATTGTAGTCGGTATAACCTATGGTTGAGGGACATTCCGTACTTCCTTGGACTCAATAACGGCGGTAAGCTCTGCCCTTATCAGACAGAAGACGTAACAACCGCAGATGCGTAATTTCGTTCTTAGGCCATTCTAGTTGAATTATAATTCTTGAGTAATTTCATGTGAGTTACTCCCTTGGAGCGGCGGCAGCATTATCGCGGAGCCGCAGCGGCATCTCCTCTCAGAGGAGTCGCAACCACTCATACCGTTTTAGCGCTATTGATTTGCGCTCTGGTACTCCTACATATCATGAAGTATACCTACAGTAACCCAGGTAGCGGTTGGCCACACATCCCACAATGATACGGAGTAATTCGCCCCATTCATCACGGTTGTTTATTTGATAACCGTTTTCCTGCTAAGGTCTATACAAATTTCCTATCGACTGTGTTGCGTACTGAGCGGTGCAGCACTGTAACAAGCCAACTCGGGGCGGCTTCTTGCACATGTTTAATTGTTCTATGCCTTGGAAAGCTTTTGGTAGGGTAAGAGGCGAGAATGTGGTTACTGTAATACCAACAAGATATGCCGGCTATCGGGGACTGTTTACCTGATAGAGAGTCAAGGCTTTAGACAGGAATATGTTGAAAAAACTATGAGGCCCCTTCGCAGGGCATACAAAGCGGAGTCTCTTATTCTACAAACAGATTTCCAAGGCATAGAACTCATGAAAATGCGCAAGAAGCTGCCCCAGGTGGCTTGTCACAGTATTGCACCGCACAGTGGACAACACAGTAGAAAGAAAAATTCTAGAAGCCATTGAAATCAAACGGTTATCACCCAAAATATATTACAACCGCGATGAATCGCGCGACGTGCTCAAATCATTGCGTGATAGCACCAGCTTCTTTCTCGTGTATCAAGTCTGACTGTGAGGGAGGCGCTATTCACCAGAAGCTCACCAAATCGAAAGTTCAAGATGGAAGTTTCACGAATCTTTTTTTGGAAACAATTTTTTCCTAGAAATTACCCGAGCTTTGGCAGATTTCAAAGCCTCTTTTGACAATAAACATTTCAATATTCAATAATAAAATTAGTTGAAGCTGGGCCGTGGGGACGGCAACTAGCACTCCGCCCTTAATCTAGAAAATTGAATGTAATGTAGTTTAAGAATTTTGATTCCTCATAAATGTGTGATCGCGTCTGCAGGCTATTGTTTTTTTTTTGTTTTTTAGGAATAATGACTCTAAAATCTTTAAAATCTTGTCGTGTTCAAATTCGTTTTTACGGAAGCCTCAGCGTGGTCGTAATTCACAATTGTCATACATTTCAGATATTCTTCTACTATAGGGTATGGGCGGAGTTTCTTCTCGTTGCAAGGGGATTCGTTTATGACGTGCAGGTGTTCGGGCCGACATGGGTGTTTTATCTCACGAATCCTGCTTTCAAATGGAAAATCTGCTCCTCAAAGCGTCATACTATCAGAGTTTCGCAGACTCAGTCTCAACACTAATGCTGACGACGGATAAGATTGAGCAATTTGTATATGTGATAGTATAAAGTTATAAAGTGATGGAAATTATAAAAAAAATATCTTTTTTAATATAGCTTGATTCAATGTGGTGCAGGCAACAACTCGAAACAGTGAACGACTCCTCACTTGCATAACGGAGGGGGAAGGGTAAGGGTAGAAAAAACACTAATCCTCATTGTCAGGCATGACAGCTAAGCTAACATCAAAGTTCAGTTGATGGTTTCACATGGAAACGACGTTTGAGTGGCATTGGAGCCCCTCCTCATATTCTGATCAGAATAGGTAATCAAAAAGTTTGTGAGTCCTTTTCCATATCTCGCTACGAACGCAATCTGAAAATTTAGCAGTCTTTGGATTTTCCTACATTCTATCATTAAGGGCACTGTTAACATTAAAAATGGTCCGAGTTTTCACCGGCAATCGAATGTACCGGGATCTATTGCAACATTAATGACGCAAGAACGGCTAAAGACAAACCGTAGAACCCTATACGGCCCTCAAGCTTAGTTGTGCCAGGCAAGCCCTACCCACTCTCTCAAAGGCATCCTTTACAGTGCTCAAATGACGATGCGGCGCGTTGTAAACCCAAAAACGCCGCAAAACGCTTTTTGCGAAAAATTTGCGCGGTACTGTAAATAGCATATGTATTTCTCCGAATGAACTGAAAATTAAAATATTGCTACAACATTATTCCACGTGGCGAAAATCACAATAATATAACTCAAAATAATTCCGGGCTCATTTGTTTCCGAAAAAAAAACTAAAACAAAATAAAGTAAAGTAGAAACGACAAGTTGCACACGGTTGACAGTAGTGAGGTCGGCGGGTGTTTCTTGGGTCTTGGATGAGTCGCTCGTTGAAGATTTGACAGGTCGGAATAGGCTCGCGGTATGGAGAATCACGATTTGTGAGCTAACAACATCCCACGCAAGCATAAAGAGCTGGGTGGCCATCAGCAATGAATTCGGAATAATGCCAGTAGTAGCACAAATCGTTGTTTCGAGGAAGAACCGATAGAGCCTCTGGGATTCTGTGAAGGCACGAAACGAGCAGGAATAGGTTGGAATTCCATCATAGACGAGATTTATTACTTTCTGTTTCTGTTAGCGCCACCGCGATTTTCCAACACTCAGACTTCGATAAGAGAGCGCAATTTTTAAAAACTCATATCACCTAATTCAGAGCTTTTGCCGCAAGTCCATTGAACAACAGTAGAGTGAAACTTGGCTCCATTAACGTTCATGAATGTATTCTATTGATTAGTTCCATACCCATTATTGAAACTATAATTACAGAAATGCAATCTTCTATTCACGAATCAGCATAGAATGAAAAATTATAAGGGTTGAAGTTCTAGTTAGCTTAATAGAATGCTTTATCAATTGTTCCACGGTTTCATTCGTAAAAATAAGAGTGAGCACTGGAAAAAAGCTAAGACTTATGAAATTTAGTCCACTTATCGATGTTCCTTATAATTCGTTTGTGTTTAGCGACTTGTACGCGAAAACGCATATTTTCACACTTCCGCTTCATTGTTTGTGCGATTTAGAACCTTTATATTCGTTCTCGACTCCCAACAATGAAGCGAAACGCAGTCTAAAACTCGAAACAGTCGACGAGAGCTGCCAGGCAGATCGCTGCATGAGAGCGCGCAAACAGTATGAGCGAATACATGTCATGCATTTCCAGTATACTTAGTATCCGAATCACTCCATTTCGGATATCCGACCGGATATCCGAGATTCGGATAATCCGATATTCGAAAATTTGAAAACACGCATTATCTGAATCGAACCAATATCCGGTAAATTTAAAATGGCATTATCCGAATCGATCCATTATCCGAGGAATTGCCTTCGGATAACAAGTATAATTTCCAGCCATCGCATTGATGGCCGAAACGATCGTCTTCAAAAAATACCTTATTGAAACCAGTAACCCTGGACGGGATAGTACGCGGTTTTACTATAAAACCCAATGAGATGCTCACAATTCAACTGGTTTTCGCAGATGCTTTTAACGCTCTAGGCGCTTCCCTTGTAGGTCGAGACGGATTTTGAAGCCGTCATTTCCGGGTTGTTCAATTAGGAGAGTGGCTTGACGATTGTATATGATTACCAATTACTGAATGTCAGAAGTGTCCTACGTAGCCATTATTGACGGCAGCGACAGAGAAGTTCTTCACCACCTATTCTTACCCTCTTTTTTCCATCCTCGTAAGCTGTCAAACACTTTATAACGTAATGAGCGACCCCGCGGTGTTCATGAAAGGCAGCGTGTTCGCAAAAACAGTTTTCACTTTTTTACTAGATTTTGCGGGTAGGCTTAAAAGAGATATATCGCCAAGAAGCCAGACAACACACTCAGATTTCGGAGAAAAACTCGTTCGAAAATCCCGGAACATTCAGCCTTCTTTTTTCACGTCTGTCCGGTGTGGCTTGTGTAATACACATACGTGGGATAACTGGACGTCTGAAATGGGGGGTGGGTGCTGTTTTGCACGGGTTGTCAGCAAGCGCGCGCGCAGTGGCCGCCATAAAATTATTGACAGCTGACCTCCAAGTATACTGTAGGTTGGCAAAACTCATCAGATCGCGCGTTCTTGAAGCGGAAAAGCTGGAATTCTGTCATGTCAGCGTGAAAGTCCTGGGGTCGTATTCGCCAATAACCCGCCGGGTACCCGCCGGGTAGTCGAAGGGTAAATGAGGTGAAATTTCAGTACAAAACGCGCGCTCCACGGCCACCTCTCGCCTCCCTTGGCTTCCCTCGCGACCGCCGGAATTTTTCGAATCGCATAGCTGAAGAATGGCCGCTTTGCGATGGAATATTTATCTTTTTGCAGTGATATCGATACGTAACACAGTTTGCATTTCCATCTTACATGGTGTAAGATGGGTTGATCCGCTCCTCTGCCGCGCGCGGTATCATCCCTTCCGCTTCCCTTCCACTTCCCTCGGCGGGTTGTTGGCGAATACGACCCCTGGGGTCGTATTCGCCAATAACCCGCCGGGTAGTCGAAGGGTAAATGAGGTGAAATTTCAGTACAAAACGCGCGCTCCACGGCCACCTCTCGCCTCCCTTGGCTTCCCTCGCGACCGCCGGAATTTTTCGAATCGCATAGCTGAAGAATGACCGCTTTGCGATGGAATCTTTATCTTTTTGCAGTGATATCGATACGTAACACAGTTTGCATTTCCATCTTACATGGTGTAAGATGGGTTGATCTGCTCCTCTGCCGCGCGCGGTATCATCCCTTCCGCTTCCCTTCGACTACCCTCGGCGGGTTGTTGGCGAATACGACCCCTGATTGTAGACCATCTTAACACTAATCAGGCACTGATAGCTTATCACATCAACTGATAAGGGGAAAACTGCACGATTTCAAGCATTTTGAGCCGGAGAACCGGGCATCAAATTATGTTAACACGGAAATGGCCAAATGAATCGTTTTCAACACATTCAAAGAACTGATACCTTATCAAATCGCACTGATAAGGTCATAATTCTGCGATATTCATTTTTTCACCTCAGAAAAGCGGGAAAATGTTCCTGGTTACCTTGACGCCGCAAAATGGACCTTTTTAAACACAAATAAGAAATTGATATCTTATCAAATAGCACTGATAAGGTCATACCTCTACGATTGCCAGCTTTTCACATCTGAGGAGCTAGAAATTGCTCCTGATTGCGTGGCACCCGCAAATTAGACTCCGTTCAACACGGAAAAGAATTTTTGTTTTTCCCCGAAAAAATGTCTGATCAGAAGGCAGAGAATTGGTGTCGAGAGCCTGGTCAATGGGTACTTCGCGAATTTCGTTAACCGAGTTGTTTTGTTGACTGGTGAAAGGCTCTGAATTAGGAGAATTCAGCTGGTATAGGTGTGAGCATTTATCTACACTATAATTCACCCACCTTCTGAAAAATCTGTCCCTTCTAATATAGCAGCTACTGAGAATGACTGAAGACCTGATATGAGAACATTCACTAAATTCTTCGGAATGCCCTCCATACCAAAAATCTACCTCGTCGTGTAGGAGTGCTAGGTTGTGGTATTGTAGAAGGAGATGGTGTGACAAGAGGAAACGTATCTGTGGATGTATAAAGTCCGGGAAAATGGGCAACATCTTAAAAGAAAGGGAAAACTGACCATGCATGATGTATGTAAGAGATCTCAAGATTTAAATGTAGGTAAAAGGTTGTTTCATTTATCCCTAATTTCTTTAGAGAATCGAAGCGAGAAAGAGCACGAAATTAATATTTTGTTAGAATTAGAAAACTCAGTATTGCATCTTTTTTTTGAAAATCATTTTGTAATGCGAAGTCAGAAATTGATCTTCACCAGAGAATTAAATGCCATAGACATTGATGAATGCCATAGAAAAAAAATTAAGAAAAACATTGGAAATAAAATTTTAGAAATTCTAACTTGAAAATCGGGGAAAAATAGAATGCTCATATTCCATAGCTTTGAATTCTATAGTTTTGAAACGACTTCCGAACAAAATCATTCCCTCCACATGAAATTCATCGAAACCGATGAAGATTTTAGCATGAAAATGGTTTTGGCAGAGATTATGAGTTACCCATCATCTACGCTTTACCCAAGCTACATAAGGATCCCATAAAATTCAGATTTATCACGGGAGCAAGAAACAGCAAAATGAAACCATTAGCAGTAGAACTACAAAAAAATTTCTCGTTTCTGAGGACACATTTCATTAATCACACCAATGTGAGTTACCAAAAGAGGGAGGACTCAAGACCTATTGATCTATCTCCAACATTAATTTAGCAGCTGAATTGTGTGGATTGAATACCGATGGGGTTCAAGTATATTCTGCTGATTTTACGCATATGTTAACTAGCCTTCCACACAGTTTTATTCTGTACAACATGAAAGAATTTTTGAAAATTTGCTTCAAAAATGCTAATAAAAAAGGGATGGTTACCAGTGGATACAGAGTATTTTATCGAGATTCTGAGCTAGATAAAGGCGGTTACAGGTATTATACCATCACAGACTTGATATATCACGTTGACTATCTTTTACGCAACAGTTACTGTCGTTTCGGAGAAATTGTGCTTCAACAGATGAAAGGAGTTCCTCAGGGAGGTAACTTCAGCCCATTGTTAGCCGATATAATAGTTTTCATGTCGGAGTACAGGTACTCTATTAGCGCGAAAATTGAAAATAACCTACTTTTTCAAACCTTTCAGATATATGGATGACTTGCTCATAGTACATAATAAAGATGAAACATTTGTGGATAGTCGAATTTCACTAATATGCAAGAATGTATTGGAACTCAAAAAGACACGCAATAATCCCTGTAAATGCAATTATTTAGATATTAGTATAGAAATAATTAATTATAGAATACACACAAAATTGTATAATAAGATAAATAATTGGTAAATGGCAATTCTTTCATTGTCCTTACTTCTTATATATTTCTTCTTATACACATAGACTTTACATACGTCTTGAGTGTAATTTAATGGTGTACACGTGTATTTTGTCATGTAATTAGTGACATGTACGCCGCATCCACCTCGTGAGGCGTTAGACGAGGCACACAGCTCCTGGAACCTTGGGCGATAGGTCAGCACTCGATGACCGCTATGCAGCGGTTGGAGTTCAATTACGTCATTGTCCATATTTGATGTATATTCTTAAACATATGAACTGTACATACGTGGTTATCAAAATTGCACAAAGGCAAAACATTGTTTTTGAATTTTATAAGTCTTTTGTCCTGTGGTAAGTGTCAAGAATTGAACAAAGGAAATCTCGGAAAACCTTCAAAATGACCAATTTTCAAATTTGCAGATGTGAATGGATTTTTAAATTTTTATAAAACTTCACGAAATCAACTAAGGAAATTCGGGAATACCTTCAAATAGGAGAAATTCTCAAATTTTTAAATTTGCAGATGTGAAAGCTTACTATTTTCAGTTTTGAAAAATCTATGAATTTGACGTTGGGAATCCGGGAAATCCTCCAAATCGCACACCTCCATAAACGTTTCGAATCTGCAGATGTTAAGCAAGTTCTTAGAAAATCTAGGAAACGAACTCTCTGGGGCATTATTTGGATATTTTAGGAGAAAGTAGTACACCTGATTCTTTATCACGCCCGAGAATGCCATGTTAAAATATTTGAGCAAAATTGTAACGACACATTGAGAGACTCTATAGTGCTCTCAGTAAAATAATTAATATTCGGAAGTTTCAGAAAGGATTATATGAGGTCAAGCAAATTCCGAAAAATGAAGATGGAGTTCGAAATTTTCTAATCGTCCTATCAGTGCTTACAATTAGTCAAAGATTCTTTTTTATTGTACATAGACGAGTCAAAGCTTCTCTGGCCTGAAGTGTTAAGCCTAGTTTTGACTGCAAGTGGTCGCTGCGGCCATGCGAGGGATAGCTGTTCCTTTTTCATCGCGCGTAATGGAAAGCCGCTCCAATTGTGATCGCTTCGTGGCAAACATCCTACATCGCTGGGTCGCGCCGACGAAATCCTATGTTTTACTGCATCGCTGCTTGAAAAGCGATTCTCAATGGTCGCTGACCATCGCTCCATCGCGGCCAAAATGGCAGCGATGGAGCGATTGCCAGCGAAGGACACGTTTCGTCTAGTGATCCTTGACCCTTTCACATGACAAGATCAGTGTTTTCGAGTCGAAACGCGTTATTGATGAATACCAGTCATTAATTTCCATGATTGATTGAATTTCTTCTATCATCCGTGGGCCTATGCACTATGAACAGAATCGCTGCCGCTGCTACATCGCTGCAGCAGCGGGTGCAAAATCGCTGCGATGATCAACAGCAGCGATGCAGTCAAAACTAGGCTTTAGAAATAAGGAGCGGAATTCTAAGAAAGGAATATTTTCGCATTTCTCGTGATAACAGGAAGAGGCCGATCATTTTCGTGCCGAAAAACTGAAAATCGAGTAGTCATTATCTCATCAGCCGAATATGATAAGGTAATGCCTACGGGTGTTTTGAAGAATCAATTTCGCAATGTCCGTGGAGACACAAGTTGAACCTAGGTTCTCCGGCTAAAATACCTTGAAATCGTGGAGTTTTCACCTTATCAGCTTACTCTGATAAGCTATCAGTTTCTTTTGTGTGTTGAACGGAGTCTATTTTGCGGCTTCCAGGTTAGCAGGAGCAATCTACCTCCACTGGTGTGAAAACCTGACAGTCGTAGTGTTATGACCTTAACAGTATGAGTTGATAAGGTATCAGTATCTGAATTATGTTGTATAAGATTAGTCTTGTTATGCCCAGTATATCATGAGCAAACTCCAGCTGTTACGGGCTCGAAGCCTGAAAATCTCAGAATTATGACCTTATCAGTGCGATTTGATAAGGTATCAGTTCCTTATTTGTGTAAAAAAGGATCAATTGGGCAACATCCGTGTTAAAATAAGTTGAGCCCCAGTTCTCCGGCTCAAAATGATATAAGATTAGTCAAACAAAAGAGTCAACAGTCCGCCTGTCATCTACACTAATTAACCCCTGACACTTGAAATTATCGTAAGATACATCACCCAGATACCTAACAGCGGTCGGAGGACAGTATGTATCCTAGGATGCCGCGTGGGTAGGGTCGCTTCATTGCAGCTTGAATATGAAACGCTTTCATTGCAGCTTGAATATGAAATGGATTACTATGAATTTATTCCCCGTACCAAGAAACACTGAACGGTTCCAAGCCTCTATCACTACTTGGGTTTTCGCCTTACTGCCCCCACAACCTTTAATGGCTCCTGGCTTTGTCTAGTGACGCCTTTTCGATTATTCTCTAATTTGACCATGGCCTTGTGGTCGGCAGTTAAATCGTTGCGAGGAGACTTGATTTGATTTGTTTTTGTATACATTTTCATGGCTCTAACTCGCCACTTTGTGGATTATGAGCACGTCGGCTACGGCGTATAATAAATATAAATATAAAATATAAAATGCTTGAAATCGTGTAGTTTTTCTCTTATCAGTTAATTCTGATAAGCTATCAAATTCTTTTCCGTGTTGAACGAAGTCTATTTTGCGGCTGCCACGCAATCAGGAGCAATTTTTAGCTTCCCAGATATGAAAAGCTGGAAATAGTTGGAGTTATGACCTTATCAGCCCGATTTGATAAGGTATCAGTACCTAAATTGTATTGAACAAGATTAGTTCAGCCGTGCCCAGCACATCAGGAGCAATTTCCCGCTACTCTGATGTGAAAACATGAAAATCGCAGAATTATGACCTTATCAGTGCGATTTGATAATGTATCAGTTCTTTAAATGTGTTGAAAACGATTCCTTTGGCAATTTCCGTGTTAACATAATTTGATGCCCGGTTCTCCGGCTCAAAATGCTTGAAATCGTGCAGTTTCCCCCTTATCAGTTGATGTGATAACCTATCAGTGCCTGATTAGTGTTAATATGGTCTACAATGAGGACTTTCACGCTGACATGACAGAATTCCAGCTTTTCCGCCTCAAAAACGCGCGATCTGATGAGTTTCGCCAACCTACAGTATACTTGGAGGTCAGCTGTCAATAACTTTATGGCGGCCACTGCGCGCGCGCTTGCTGACAACCTGTGCAAAACAGCCCCCCACCGAAATGGGTTCGCCCCTTACCCTCTTAGATCAAAGTAGTTTTTTGAACAGTCGTCGCTGTCGATGAACATCAGTTCGAATGAAATACGTTGTACATTTCTTTAACAAAGCTTTGAAATTACAAAAGAACCCTAAAAACTTATTCGAATTCCTAATAAAAACCTTCACTTAAAACGATTGTAAGGACGCTCGGGAACAAAACAGTGAAGAAAAGCGTGATAAAACACATTCGCAAATGTAAAAAACAGCTAGGAAAAATGTTTCAGATCCACCGCTTTGTTCAGCTTGCGCCCCCTTGGGTCCCAGTTCTTGTCATCAACACTGCGAGATTTGTCGGGAACAGCGCCTTTAATCGAGATGAACTCTATCAAGTTGAATGAGCTGATGGATGACGAGCCGAGGGCTACTCAGTAGCTTCTGAGAGAGGGCAGACACTGACAATTAGAAGTGGCTACTGCAAATTCCGAAGCCTGTCCAAGTGTTCATAAGCTACTGATTAACCATTTCACCGAGAGCGGACAAAGTTTTCGACCTCGGCAAAAGTACTTTCGAAATGTTTCAGAACTACCAATGACTTCTGTTAGTGGCAACTGCAACTTCACCACCACATTGGGGATCGGTTTCACAGAACTTCAATTCATTGGCGCATTCTGCATTCATGTTCTTTATTCAATACCGTCTGTGGTTATTACATATAAGATAGCTGGAGCCATTCTAGGAGGTACTGCAAAACTTTCTAGTCTCTTTTTCCGTCTGTTTCTACACGATCGTCTGCTGGTGAGTTTTTTTTGCAGTCAAATGAGAACTCCTGAATTAGCTGCTGTCTCATAATCCTCAAAAATGCTCAATTTCTTTGACGAAAAATAATTGGAAGAAGTCTCAACCAGTGTCAACATTTTTGATGCCACGCGTAAAGTCAACTGACGGCATCAGCGTGCAAGATTTTTTGCCATTGTTTGAGATCGTGTTCTCCCCTTTGACCAGGAAATAGCGTTGAGATGGACGGGAGCCTACTGAGTCCAGGTTATAGACTAAACATGCATGTATCATGCTGCACCTATGGCCAAGCAGGTGATTCATAACCCGTGAAGCTATTAAAAGCTACGAATGACCGATTACTCACATTATGATCGTCATGCAAATACGGTACTAGGGAAAGTGACAAGAATCTGCTGAGAAAAGAAAACCTATCAGACAATCGCAAGGCTTTTGTGCTCATTCTACTTTTATGTCTTTACACAGAAGTTACCTGTAACCTTGGTGGAGAGTATCCAATCTCAAGACTTACAGTTACAGGCTATAAAACGGCGAAAATCACATGGTTCCTACGCGTGCTGGTGCGGAGCGGAGATTAGAGACAATGAGAGAGCGGAGGGCAGACGGAGGCCCAGGCGTCGCGCGCGCCGCTCTCGCCTCGAATGATGTGAATTACGACGTTTTATAGAGGGTACAGTCGAGAGACCTCAGGCGATTGTGAGGTTGCGTATTTCCACTCAGAAAAGTGTAGGTTGCGTCAAAATCGACGACTAAGTTGCATTTTTTCCTGAATTTTGAAGAAAACAGCATTGGGAACGTTGGAATACTGTGAGTGTTACCCCCACAAACAAACATTATTAATTTACCTAAAGTCTTTACCATGGATACATGCAGGAATAACAAGCAAAATTTATTTTTCTCTATTATTTCCTCTTTTGTATTTTTTTTTCATTTCTTCTTGTCATTCTTGTATCTTGTATTCATAATAAGGAATTTTAGTGTAATAATAATAATAGGTCTTTGGGGAGAAAACTTTCCGCTCCTAGGCATCTTTCATAGTCCTCACCGCAAGCGCTGCATGCGCGTTACGCGCGTGCCGCCCATCAAGCCTCGTCATAGCGGCGCCGCCCCGGCGGTTCCACCATTTGAATCACTGTTCTCTTCTCAGTTTAAGTCCTTCCTAAAATAAATATAGTTCTGGCACTATCCTACGCTATTATAATCGCAAATGCAATCCAGGAATGTCTGTGAATTTCACAGTTGAGGCTCAACATCGACCGTACCGCCATGGCGGTGCCGACAGACATTTCGTAGTTGCTTCCAGCCCGTCCTGCGCGTGTCGAGCGGTGAAAAGTTTCAGAGTCCACCGCCCGTCTCGCGCTTCACGAGCGTGCCGCGCTTTCGGTGAGGATTATGAAAGATGCTCAATCGTTTTTGGTGCATTTTCTCCAAAACTCAGAGAAAAATTAAAACTTTGCGTCGATTATGGCGCAACCTACATTACGTGGAAATAAGGAACCACACAACCTCCTTTTTCCGTTGCCGTGGACTGTATGCTGCGCAGATCATATCTAACACTGTATTGCTTTTCTTCTTCGGAATAGTTTCAAAGTTTTACAGCACACAAGAGAAAGCAGCCTCTTTAAAGAAGAAAAATTGTGCAGCAGTATGACTTTCAGGCTCTGTTATTTTTCGTTTTCCAAATGATTTTTATTCGTCTTCCGTCGACAGGATTGGCCACAATGCTTGTTTGCAACATAACAGCCAGCGCTCCAATCACTGCCATTTACGTTATTTTCTACTATCTTACCTATGCAACGATATACTCGTCGATTTCTATCTCAGTCCTCCGAATGGCTACGGTTTTTCGCCCCATCGATTCGGACAAGGTTCGTGAAGTGTTTGAAGTTGCAGGTGTATAGATTTTGCTCTTTGGTTTTGCTGATTGTT
Source organism: Aplectana chamaeleonis (assembly GCA_029168955.1). Classification (NCBI taxonomy): domain Eukaryota; kingdom Metazoa; phylum Nematoda; class Chromadorea; order Rhabditida; family Cosmocercidae; genus Aplectana; species Aplectana chamaeleonis. The sequence continues at coordinate 144,926 of JAPDOI010000913.1, forward strand.
AACAACGTAGTGAAAGCAATGTTGTTGACAATCAGCAAAATCTATGAGCATGCCACGTATAGCAGCACTAGAGTAACAAGCAAGGTGATATCAATCTAATGGCACTAATCGGAGGGTTGGCGCACGTAGTATTGAAGGCTTTTCAAAAATACCAACAAGAACACGATTCAAATGAAAGATTGACAGGTTGTTTTCGTATTGGTATCAGAGTAGACGGGTTTAGCAGAGGCATGAACGCTCGGTTGAAATAGCAAGCTTAGCAGCTAAATGCTAACGAAGACTATAAACCCGTACCACCCGTAGTAGAACGCTGACGTAGTTGGAAGCGTAAAAAGTGAGCCGAAAAGACCGTACTCGAGCAATCTATCTGAGTGTTCGGATTGAGGGATGGGTGTTCTAAAGAAAATGGAAGGAGGTCTTGGTGGCTCAATATGGCTCACAATCAAATACGTAAAGTCTAGATTGCTTGGATAAGTTCGGGCGAAGCAAGCAGCGGAGGGGTCAGTCAGAGCAAAATAGAACAATGATAAGAAGATTTTGGCATGATAAGCTCGATAAGCCTTACTTCGACTGGCTCAAAATGAGGGAGCCAGGGTACCGGTCATTCGGATCAGTTTTTTGGCGCTTCCAACCAGGGGAGAAAGTAAAAAGTTCCCAGTGATTGTTTTATCGAGGTTTATAACCGACCATTATTTTCAGTAACTACGGTAAAAAACGGAGAAATCGATCAATAATTTTTACCCGGGCCAGGCAACGTATTCCGTTTATTAATACAAATTGTAGGGAATTTCGATCCACGCGTGGAACCTATACTCTTCCATTATAGAGCTGGATTAGGAAAACATTGATACGATCTCTGCGGTGTAGAAGTACATGAGCATACATAGAAGTATGTATGGTATCTTCCACCCAAACTTGCCTATCTACAGATTAATCAAAAGCGATTGGTTGGAGGTCAATACGCATGAAATTCGTTGCGGTACAACAGCCCTCGCTTAGTAAAGGCCCTGTTCACGACAAACTCTTTTTGAATGTTTCAATAAAATACAATAGTGGTGGTCCTCAGAAAAAAACAGCGTCGGAAAAACTTATACGAAAACTTTCTTAGAGGTCAAAGGCGATCAGAGATTAATCCACTGAGCTGGGCCGGCCTTCCTGGGTCCAGTTCAGGGGTGTGCAGTAATGTTTTTCAGTAAATTTTTACCGAAATGTTTTACCAAGAAAACTTTCCGGTAAATCCGGTTAAAACGGTAAGTTCGTTAAAAAAAATTCTGACATCGACTAAGCTATCCTCTGGTTCGGAGCCATTTACTGTGTTTCCTCGCGCGCTTGTGCGGGGCGAGGGAAGGGAACGAGAAAGTGTGGTGGTGAAGGAGACGCAGCATACGCGCGGATGAACGCAATGGGGTGGTGGCCATCGTGTATCAACACCAGCGGTGTGCGGCGATTGCCGTTTGCCGATTGCCGATTGCCGTTTGCCGGCCATTTCTGGGGTTTGCCGTTGCCGTTGCCGTTTGCCGAAATTGTCGTCTAAAACGACAAAATTTCGCCAAAAATACGTTGAAACAACAAGATTTGCCCTCGTCGCAGTTTCTGTATTGCTCAGCGAATCAAAGCTGCTACAAATAATTAATTTAAGTAGTTCCAGCTCATTTAATGTAAAATTGTACCCATTCAATCGGTAACTTTTGAAAACATCTTCACTGGGTAATCAGAGAAGTTCCTTTGAGTTCTAGGTTGTTCGGGAGCCTCCAGATGTCTTTTTTTAATTATCAAATTCTTAACCCTTTAAAAATGCCACAAGCCCTTTTTCGGAAACACACCGACTACTGCAAGTTCCAAGATTATAAAATCAAGTGATATCAAAGTTGTAGCTTTTTTTAGACATGTGAACCAGTTGAGAACCCGTGTAAATCGGTCCGGTAATCCTGGAATGGTGGGCTGGTGGTATTAATTGGGACAGGGTGTTGACCAAATCTGCAAATACTTTGTCTGGCTTTTTTAAAAATGAACAATATTTACAGCTTTACAAAAGGTGTTGAGTTTATCGCGAAACGCTTGTCTCCGGGCGAGATTGAACCAGTGTACTGCGCCAACAAAGCCCCAGCACCGCTCTCACTCAACTGCTCAGTAAATCAAGAACGCTACGACCAGTAATGCGGTCAGTAAAGGCAGTGTTCAATAATATTTTCGGTTTTGAGATCACTAGCTGAAATGAAGGGTTTACTCTGTGACACAGCTGAGTTTGTTAAAGGCAGTGTCCACTAGAGTATATCAAATGAATAAAAATTTTCGAATATTCGAATAAACGAATAATTCTAAAAATTGACTCTTTCGAATATTCGAATAAACGAATCATTCAAAAAAATGACTTCTCCGAATATTCGAATAAACGAATTATTCGAAAAATTGACTTCTCCGAATATTCGAATAAACGAATTATTCGAAAAAAATGACTTCTCCGAATATTCGAATAAACGAATTATTCGAAAAATGGACTTCTCCGAATATTCGAATAAACGAATTATTCGAAAATTTGACTTCTCCGAATATTCGAATAAACGAATTATTCGAAAAATTGACTTCTCCGAATAGTCGAATAAACGAATTATTCGAAAAAAATGACTTCTCCGAATATTCGAATAAACGAATTATTCGGAAAATGGACTTCTCCGAATATTCGAATAAACGAATTATTCGAAAATTTGACTCTTCCGAATAATCGAATGATTCGAATACGAATAATTCGAATATTCGGTCAGATTCGCGAGTATTAGAATAAGAAGTACGGACCGAATACGCATAATCAAACCCCCGTTCGCGGCACTACCAACTTTCTTGACCTAATTTTGTATAGTATTATATAGATCAAAGCTATGCCAATGGACTTCCACGAAAGATACATTCCACATTATATCACGAGAGTGTTCAAACTAACATTCACCACTGTCTATGAGTAGTTGTTAAACGATACGATCAATTCTCTGGATTTTCTAAACAATATCTACCAACAATATCCGAATTTCCTATCAGTTTAGGGTGCTATCTGAGCGGGGAAGGGGCGCTGTTGTATCGCACATGACCACGCCCATTTTTCCATGCCGCAAACACTCCTGATTTGTGCGGCGGAGGGTAACCCCGAGTAGGTGTTCAAATTTAGTGCGGCACGATAAAATGGACGGGGCCAAGTGCACCCAGACAAAGTGGCCCCCAAGATAGCACCCAGTTTGCTTGGAGACATTTCACCTCTGGACCGCAAAAATATAAGATGAATGTTGAATAATAACTGGCTAAAAGCTGCAGCGATTCACCTAAATTCATGGAAATTAAGTATTACATAATATTCTAGCAGCGTACGGTAGCCGTTTCTGGAACATACCTTAAGTTTGTTTGGGACATACTCCATCAGATGAAAAACAGTATCTGTTACTTCTGCCCACAAATTCGGTGCTGAGCGAGATATTCCACCATTAGGTTTCTGACTATCTCATGTTTAATATTGGAGTATTCCGATTATATTCGAACTTTCTAGCAGTTTGATTGGGGACATTTCACCTCAAGACCGCGAAAATGGACATGTGCCGTAGACTCTGCTTCTTATTTTTCTGAAATTATTCGTTTATTCGGCCGAATATTCGAATATTGGGCCGTTCGAATATTCGAATAAACGAATTATTCGAAAAATTGACTTTTCCGAATATTCGAATAAACGAATTATTCGAAAAATTGACTTTTCCGAATATTCGAATAAACGAATTATTCGAAAAATAGACTTCTCCGAATAATCGAATTATTCGAATATTCGATTATTCGTTTATTCGGCCGAATATTCGTTTTCCGAATATTCGTTGACATAGTCTAGTGTCCACGATAAAAACCATGTCTGATTTTTTGGTGGGGATCGGCAGCTGCGGGGCCTAGCGCAACCCTAACGTTGAAAAAACTAAGAAAAATGAGCACGGAACGGTCCCCTACGGCCCCAAACTTGGACACCCGTCAGCTCGTCACACCTAAATGCACTTTCCACGCCCACCGACGTGAACAATGAGATGAGCGATGGTTTCCAATCAATAGCCCCGTTCTTCCCTTCATTCCCAACTTTCTCTTTACTCAGGTCAGCTCGCATACATCGGCTGCAAAAGACGGAAGTTACAAGCCTCAGACAACTCGTCCACCATGCTTCCCTAGCTCAATCTTTTTTAGGGACCATAACTCTGTTCCTAGAAGGTCTTGTACGATTCCAGAAACATCATTGAAATCAGCATGGGAGCGTCTTCAAGATAAGCGAAAAAGCGGAACACCGATTCTTATCGTGAACACTGCCTTTAAAGGCAGAGTTCACGATGAAAAAAGTGTTTGAAATTCCACTAGGAATGGGTAGTGGAGGGGCACACTGTAACGTTAACGTCGAAAGAACGCATGAAAACGAGCCAGGAAGAGTCCCAAAAGAGCCCGAAGTTGCCACTTCGAGCGCAAGGCAAACCCCAAAAGCGCAACAGACGCCCACCGACGTGAACAAATAAATGCTCGACATCGTGAGATGAGTGATGATTTCCGATCATGAGCCCCGTTCTTCCCTTCCTTCTCAGCTTCTCTCTTTACTCAGGTCAGCTCGCATAGATCGGCTGCAATAGACGGAAGTTACAAGCCTCGGACAGCTCGTCCACCATGCTTCCCTAGCTCAATTTTTGAGGAACCATTACTCCATACCCAGAAGATCTTGTACGATTCCAAAAACATCATTGGAATCAGCATGGGACCGTTTTCACGATAAGCGGAAAAACAGAAAAACGATTTTCATCGTGAACACTGCCTTTAAGAAATGGTAAAAAGATGAAAAAATGAAAAATCTTTAAAGGCAACGATCAAAAGCGCATTCAACTTTTCACCAGAAATCGAAGGGTTCGAGGCCCATTGCAACAACAGTGTCGAAAACCGGCTTGAAACGAGCAACCAATAGCATTATACGGCCCCGGAACTTGAATGTGTTTGGCTCGCCCCAACCACTTCCCCGGTCTTCACAGAGGAAGTGGATGGGGCGGGAACACTGCATTCAAGTTCTGGAACTGAAAAACGATTTCCTGCTCGCTTTTAGCTGACATTGTTGTTGTAATGGGCCTCGTGCCGGCTTGTAGGCAGGGTCAAGCTCGCGGTGGTCCGCGGACCACCGTGGAACCAAGGGGGTCGTAATTTTTTTTTGGGAAAACTTGAAAATTTGGGGGGTCGTTATTTTTATTTTAACCCATCTAAAATAATGTCTGTATCGCTGAAAAATTGAATCTTGAGGTAAAATTATTTGAGGCCATGATTATTTACCATGGAATGGTCAACGTTAGCGATGGAACAAGAGCAGTTTCCAAATAAAAAATAGAGTAAATCATCAAACGTGTACTAGCTCAACATTATCTCGACTACAACATTCGAAGTAGACATTGCTTCGGGGTTTTCTAGCTAAATCCGATGGAAGTGAAGACTGCTTTGTCGCTTCGGAACTCGTTGGGCCACGACTGCAAGCTTTGTGCAGAACTGGCAATGGTAGCGTAGGTTCCGCACGATGGCATCGCATCCTGTATAGCGCAACACTTGTGAAGTAAGGCGATTAAGTTCGTAATCGAATCTAGGCGTACTGTGATTTGTATCTTGTTCGCGTCGTCTATATATTTGGGCCAACCTCTGGTATTGAACTTGGCGTTTGAAGGTTTATAGATTTCGAAGTTTTTGAAACTCGCTATTTCACATTGTATCATCGATCTCCAGCAGCATACGACGAAACAAAGGATAGGGAAAGTCCTTCTGCTTCCTGCGTTAGCCTCGTCTCCTGAGAATATAGCTTCGAATCTGATTGGCATTGCTGGAGTAGAACTCAGTGATGTGGGTGCGAACCAGAGCAACAGATGTCCCTTCCTTACACATTTTACCCAAGGCTCGATGGCTAAGAGCATCGATGTCAAAGGTAATGTATTCGGTGTAACGATAAGCGTTCCCATGGTCTCTAATGGAGTGTGACTCCTCATCTCTGTTTTTCTGGCTTTATGATTCGGGACTCCGAAACTGAAAGCGTTTCATGGCTTTGCGACGTCGGTCCACTAAGGCCTTTAAATGTCTTAGCGTCATACCCCAGCAAGTATTCAGGAATTGGGCCTTCCAAAAGGTATAGTGCTGAACGAGAAACTCTGTGCTCACACTTTCATATCTTAAGCTCAAGGGATTCTTAATTTTCAAAACGTTATTGTCTCTCAATAATCTTTGTGCAACATTCGCCATTTTGCCGCCCTGGTCTCCCATTATGTAGTCGAAATAGCGCCAACGAGACACATATTATACTATGAGACCTTCTTCTTATTGTAGTTTCTTTGAAAGTAGTGTCAGCTGGAATAGTGTGTGGCTCACGTGGTGAAGGATTAGAAACGAGCGCCCGTCCACGCAGCAGCCACAGCTCTTGCTTTGATACTTTCAGTTGTATCTTCGTTCGCCAAGGCTCGAAGGCTTCCCATCAAAACGAGTAGTTGTGTAGGATCAGCGCTTGCTGCACGCTGGCCGACCGGCGGACCCGATGTACCGCCCGCCTCCATTTTGAGGTACGAAAAGTTCATTTGTTCCTGAGCGTAGTTTTTCTACGCAGTTACGACGGAATTCAGTGTATGTGCTGCGTAGACGCTGAGAAAAAATCTAAAACAAAACATATTTAGATACCTGAAATTTCTTTTAATCATGTTGGGTCTCATATTTCCATAGAGTGTTGTCTCGTCATTTACTATACGCTGAAGTCTTGCATGAATGCCGTTTATGTGCCCTCTCATCACAGATGCACCGTCGGCAGACGGGGCCATCATCTTTCTTATGGCAAACGAGAAGGGCTTGTGAGAAAGACCATTCTGCATGTCTCCCCCTGAATCCTCCTCAATTAGAAAATTCCTGAATGCGTCGACGATGTCTTTGGACTTTCGCTTTCTGTTTCTACTAGAGAGAAGTGGAAAGTTACGGGTGTGTAGGAGGGTGAGAAAACCTTATCAGAAACACAATCCATATGCGATCGGTGTCGGTAATGCCGTCGGTCAACAGAGAAAAGGGGAGGTTGTTTCCCATTGAATATTCGAGCAAATCAAACTTCATGTGCTGTGCAAATTCTTGACCATATGCTTGGCATAAGTGATCTCGTAATGCGATTAAAGGCATCGTACGCGCAGAAAACCACTTAGTGTTTTTTCAAGTTTGATTAGTTTGTCAGGCCCGTCCAAGGATGTACGGAGAGTTTGATGGGTCTTAAACGATTCGTTGTAATGATATACAAGGGTAAATGTCTCAAATTCCGTCAAAAGAGGCCGGCCCTCCGTCAGTCATCTGGAACAATCTCCCGTCAGCCGTCGTATTGGTAAGTGATCAACAACTGGTAAAGTACAAGGGAAGGGAAATTGATGAAATATATTATACCATTACGCGAAGAATATCTTTTCTACACATACCACTTGACCTTTCCTTCCTCATAAATCACCTGAAAGAATGATGAAATTCATTTGATCGTGAGATCATGGGTCAAAACAGCGATTCTTGGCGATCGACTCTTCCTCTCTCAAAAGTCGATTGGGGAAATTTCGGACTTAAACAACAGTTTTCAATGGTTTTTCGCCGTTTTTTCAACATATCTGTTATATAGGGTGCAAAAGCTTCCATAATAAATGGAAATATCAGAAACGAAATCCATCGTGAACGATGCCTTTAAGCAGGCGTCGCATCAGACTTCATTGTCATCACAATAAAAGAGAATTGTTTTACGAACGATAGAGCTTCCTTGGCAGCGATACCAAATACGAGGTAGGATCGAAAGCTTTGTATGAAGTCATTGTCCGTGCTAAGAAAATTGGCAGCATTCTGTGGTAAAACATGAGACTGACACGGTTTTCTGCACGAACACCTCCTCACCCCTCGTGGAAATTATTTGGAGCTTTCAGAATTTACGGCATTGCAAGTTCTATCTCATCTATCTCTGTTAGGCCCTACAAAGTTGTCGCAAGCTTCAGCAATTGAGCTCTCATTGTGTGAATGTCCTCATACTGTTCCCACTTCCTTTTTTGCACCCTTTGCATAAGGTCGGCAAATATTTGCTGCATCAGGTCGAAGCTCTTCATCCGTATTCCGGGGCAGACCTTGACCAGAAATTCGGAGTCGGTAGCAAATTAAAACTGTACCTGAATCATCTAGAGCTTTGCTCCGTTTGGTTCACATATGTAACACCCCAAACCTTTGGGTACTGAAGCTCTCAGAGGAGGAAAAATATGCCGAAAAATAATGCAGGAATGGTCCGAAACTTTAGGAAGATAGCACACAACATCTTCATCATCATTCAAATCTTTAGCACTCGAAGATTCGAAACAATTTAAAAATCGTGCAAGCCGAAAGGAAGCGTCTGGAAATGGCGGAATGTCACTTTCAGAAAAAAGTACCCATAACGAGGGTACCAACCGACTAGAAATTTTCCAAATATCATTTCTAGATAGGTGAAAAAAATACTTTTTTTTAAAACTAAACTTGACCTACCCCTCTCCGGACGAAAAAATCGGCACAAAAATCGAAAAAGGGTCGTCTAGATACATGACCTAGTAAAAAAGTGGAAACTGTAGACAGATGTTAGAAAATGTTAAAGTCCGGAGATGAGTTCATGAAATCGATTTTGAGCCGAGTTATGGCCGGTCAAAGGTGCGGTGGTCCCGGGTGGTATACCTTTGGTATATGGGTTACTGTAGCTATACCGTAACCAATATTAGTGACAGCTCATAACCGTTTTGGTATACGCGCCTCCATCCAAAAGCCCCACCGGACCATTGCGGCTAAAAACGGACGGCGAAGATTTTTCCGGTTTCTGATATGCTTTTCAGCTTTTCATCTGGCTGAATTCTTTGATTATCGGCAGCGCATGGAACGCTAATCATCCACTTTTGAATGGTGTGGCCCCAAGGATTGGAAAAACCTCCAAAATGAAAAGTCTGAAAATGGCCGAATGTCAGTTTCAAAAAAAGTACTCGGTACGAGAGTACCAATCGACTGGAAATGTTCCAAAAATCATTTCTAGATAGGTGAAAAAAATAACTTTTTTCAAAAACTGAACTTGACCTACCCCCCTCCGGACATTGAAAAAATCGGCCCAAAAATCGAAAAAGGGTCGCCTAGATACATGACCTAGTGAAAGAGTGGAAACTGTAGACAGATGTTAGAAAATGTTGAAGTCCTTAGATGAGTTCATGAAATCGATTTTGAGCCGAGTTATGACCGGTCAAAGGTGCGGTGGTCTTACGGTGGTCCAAAAGCCCCACCGGACCACCGCGGCCGAAAACGGAGGGCGAAGGATTTTCCGATTTCTGATATGCTTTTTAGCTTTTCATCTGGCTGAATTTTTTGAACATCGGCTGCGCATGGAACGCTATTCATCCACTTCGGAATGGTGAGGCCCCAAAAATTGAAAAAACCTCCAAAATGAAACGAGCCAGTAAAGTCTACCAATTTTTTCACCCTTCCTAGAGGGTTGTTTTTTAGCCGAAAAAAAATGTTCCTCTCAGGGGGGGGTCGTTGTTCAGGACGACCCGGACCACTGCTGTGCCTGACCCTGCTTGTAAGCTGAACACACGTAAAGGAACGCGCCCAAGAGCAGTCCGGCTGCCTAAACGCACTGCACGCGGCGCTTTAGCGACGAAGTGAGCGTAGCGGCCTTCTGTCGCATTTACCAGTCGAACTGTCTCTAGGTGCTTCTCATTCTGTGAATTCGATCAGCATGCCCCTCGGAGCTCTTGATTTCCGGTGGAAATTCAAAGGCAGTTTTTATCGTGAGCACTGACTTTGACTAGACTAGTTTTACCCCATTCCTGTAGCACTACAAAGGAAACCATTCAATCGTAGTTTGAAGTGAGCGAAATTGAGAACTTTGAGCCTAATACCTGCTACTAACAATAGAGATTGTGAGTGACTCCGGTCATAACCTAAACCGCGCGCTGCTGATCGCGTTGTGGATTGCCATTTGCCATCAAAGGACCAATCATCGCGTATTCTCACCTGAATGTCATACCGGTATCGGCCACAGTCTTTGGGTCGGCGCACACTCCCATCGCACCATACTTGCTTACGGTTTACTGATCGACTCAAGCCCCTTTCAAAAAACATTTTGCGGGTCCATCACACTTTTCACAAAGACGCCCATCTTTTGGATCTCTAGGATTGATTCGTACGGAAACTTCAATTAGGGGGGAGGAATTATTAACACAATTATCTCCGGCAGTGGAAAAGTTCACAGCTTTGTTGATCTTGATAGTGAATCCTCATAATCTGAGGCTTTCAAGTAGCTTTTGATATATGAGATTTTTGTTCCTGTGAAGGCTATTGAAACGCCAGGCACATAGCAACTGGCAGATATAGCATGGAATACGACATGACTAAGCAATTGTCGGTGTATTATAGCACAAAACAGATTTTGCCGATTGCCGTTTGCCGTTTGGCGGTCGTTTTTGGGGTTTGCCATTGTCGTAGCCGTTTTCCGAAATTTTCAATTCCTTTGCCGCACACCCCTGATCAACACCCCTGTGCACGCGGGAGGAACGGGGGGGGGGGGGAGGGGGGCGAGGTTCCTGATTGGACGCAACAGCCGGGGGCCGGGGCTACCCCGTGTTGCGTTCAATCAGAAACCTCGCTCCTCCTCCGTTTCTCCCGCCTCCTCAGGAGTGTTGATACACGATGGCCACCACCCACGCAATGAAGGAAAATGAATTTCACTTCGACACAGAAGATAGGCGTTCCATGCAATGACGCAAACTGTGAAGTAATTTCATATTTTGAACTGAAAACCAAACAAGGGGAACACCGATTTTGTAGTAGAATTAGCACTTCAAATTGATGAGACGCGAGAGGTTCTCAATAGTCATTCCGCTCGAAGGAAGGGAAATAGGAAAGGATAGAAACACTTGAAAGGCTTCTTCGAAATAAAAATAGAAATATCTTAATTGTTCTCCATGACAGCTGTGTCGGAAAAAAAACTCTAAAATTTAGTAGGAACACTTTTTTTGCGCAATTCCTAGAACTGATCGGATTTAGAGCTTCCGTCAAAACATGACTTGCATCATACACCATCAAGCCTGCAATATCACTAGTTTTGTTCACAAACCTGCAAGCATTCATAGAAGACATCTCTTTTTTTGGTGACGGAGCGCATACCTACATGAATGGTGTACGCACTCACTAACAACTAAATTTTGCTTATTCCCAAAAACATTTCCGGCAACATTTCCTAATTTTTTTCTGATTTTCACTATAATTTCGGTCAGATCTATATTCCTTCATGTCCCAAGTCAGGAACTGTTTCCCTCATAAAGGTGTGTACCTTCAATTCCGGATGGAGTAAACTTTCCTTTTACCTGCACTTTACTATGAATAGCATGGTATTCCTCACTAGTAAAGTACATAAGAGTCCGTTCATACTCCTAACCCTCTGCATTACAGTGGCGCGCTTAGCTTGGTCGCCAGTTTAAAAGATTACTCCCCTAGGCTAGAGGGGGCCACAATGTTAGCGTATATTAGGCTTCAAAGCGCAGCTCGGGTAATTTCGACACACGAATTTTCGCCCGTATCTCAGATATTTGTGGGGAAGTTCTCGAGGACAATAGACCTGGGGCGGCATGCATGAACGCTGCGAAGAAGGTCAGGGAGCTGCTCCGCGTTCTCCGTGCGAAGCGTCGAGCAGGAGGTGACCTGAAAAACATGAGGTCCGCTTAACTTTGGGACGCAAACTCATTACGCATAGCGAACCCCACGCCTAACAGCTGTTTTTTTGATTTTGGTCCTCAGCAAGAACGGTTTCAATTCTGTGAAATATTAGAGCCAAACGGGAAAATCAATTAAAAAATAATTAACTATGAAGAAGAAATCAAAAAAGACTGAGGTCAAGCACGATTAAAATTTAAAACAGAAATGGTTAGGCGCGGAGATCACTGTGCATGGTGAGACTGCGTCCTTACACAAAGGGGACGGCATGTTCTTCAGGTCACTTCTGGCTCGACGCTTCGCTAGTAGAACGCGGAGCGGCTCCCTGACCTTTTCATAAGCGCTCATTCATGCTGCCCCTGATTTGGTCGTGCTCACTCGTTCGAGGGAGAGGAGCCAGACGTACCCTTCCGTGTATACATTGGATCCGAGGCAAAAATTTTCGGATAATCGGATTTCGGGCTGATCCGAAAAAGGATTTTTTTCGGTGATTCGGATATTGGCTCGATTCAGATTTGGAGTTTTTCGGTGACTGGGATTTCGGCTCGATTCGGATTTGGAGTTTTTCGGTGATTCGGATTCGAATACTCGATTCGGATAATTAGCCCGATACAACAGAAAAAGGCTGTTGGAGACGGATCATACCGCACTCATGCAACATACATCCTAAATTCAGGACTTCTTCCCCAGTAATGAGGCAGGTACGGAGATAAGTAGGCCGGCAGGTAGGCAGGTAAGTAGTAAGATAGGTAGGCAATTTTTTTTTCAATTTGCAGATCAAATTGCTAAAACAATTTGCAGTACTGCGCTTTTTAGGACGGGATGGGACGGGGGCAGTGACTAACAATTGATTACTCACTGATTATCTCATCAATCAATAATACCCATTTGTTGGTCATATCGCTAAAACACGCTGCAGTCAATGGTTTTTTCGGGAGGGGTTGGACAGAGAAAGTGATTACCAAGTTGATTACTTACGGATAGTCAAGCCAATCTTCAATATCTATTAGTAGATCTTATCGCTAAAACACGCTGCAGGCTGTGCTTTTCCAGATGGAGTGCGACCAGGGATAAGCGGAAACTATTTTTGAAAAAATGAAAATCGGAACGACCATTTGAATCTCGAAAATCGGATCGCCAGAAACCATCGTTAAGCGGGTAGTCGGAAATATATTAACCTGGATAAATTCTAAACACCCCTGCTGGTTGAACCCACCCTATTGCTAGTCTGTTTAACCTTTCGAACTGATTCAAATCTCTTGTTAAGAGGAGACTTTTTCTGCCCACTTTCTCGGCGTTGCCCTACCACATCAGCCTTGACATCCGCCTGCCGAGCCAGTGTAAGGCCAACGGCGAGGGGATGTACGGAGAATATCTTCCCTACAAAAAGTCTTAACAAGAACCCTGGTCTTCTTTTTCATTTTATGCACTATTTGGATGTACCACAAAAACCGCGAACATAGACTAATGCTGCTCACAATTTGCTTCAAATGAGTAATTCTAATGCAAAATCCACGATCCTGGTCTCAAGCCACAATAAAATGAATTAATAACGTTATGCAGTGGCGATGAGAAGTATGACTGGTCTAAAAGAGAGCACAACAAGATTCAAATATGAAATCGCTTCAAAATTCCTAAGGTTTCGGCGCTGTGTGTGAGTCATAGATAGCGGACCGCAGACAAACGCTCCAATTTAGATTTTTTTTCAAGAAAAAAAAGCAATGCTGAATGTGCAGAACCGCGGTTATAGCATGTCGTATAAGAGTCAACATCTAAAAAGCGGGTAAGGAATGGATCGAATAGCGAAAAGAATTGCCCGAATTTCATCGGTAAAAACCTCAGTAAATTCCAAGATAAAGTCGGTATTTCGATCAAAGAAAATTTACAGAGAAAAGCCGGTAAATCCGGCAAATCTGTAAATCGGTGAACGGTAAATGCGCACCCCTGAGTTCAGTTGTTGTCATCTACACTAACGCGGCTCTATCAGTGCCACTCTTTGGCCTGCGATCACCAGCAATGGCCTTTGATACAAAGAGGCATTGGATTTGTGAAATGGCTGTCGAGAACATATGGAAATCTTCTTCAGTCAAATTCTGACGAAACATTGCGTATTCAGATAACAAACCACTACTGGTGCCTAGTGGAATAATTTTCAAAACCTTTTTTGGCTTTGAGAAGGTTTTTGGATCCGTTTTTCTTTCGACGACGGTCTTTTTTTGAGGGCCACCACTACTGATTGATTATTTGATTGAGAAATCAAGAACAAAGTTCACCGCGAACAATGCTTTTAAGAAGGTTTTGGAACCTGCGTCGAGGATCAGCTAATCACCTTATTCTCTGTTCCAGCTCCAGAAATGTCTCACCATGGTGCTCGTCGCCATCATTTACACCCTACCACTGGCTACCACCTGGTTTCTTATGCCAGCTATGGCATTTTTCACAGCTGAGCCTGCTAGCTCTTCTCTCTCTATACAGTACAAGGCAGTGTTCCGGAAGGTAGGCGAAATATGATGACATACTCGTGACCACGATAAAGAAGGTTGCCGGCCTTCATTAAAGTATAGGCGTGATGTCATTACCCTTTATGTACGTGTCCGAAGATCTCTTCGACGCGACCTTTTGAGATCGATAATTTTTTTCCTCTGTTAATTTGATTGAAGCTTCTCTAGTGGTCAAGCAGTCTATGTCTGGTCCTTGTTACGAGTTTGACGTGTGTCATTGACCTGATTTGCTTCTTTGCCACAATAATCAAGTGGCGAACGCTGATGTTGAAGTGAGTTATCAAAAGTTTTTCAAGAGCCGTTAAATGTGAAGCCGTATCAAAATAGGCTTCCTGGCAGCTTTGTACACGCCGCGTGTTCGTTGAGAGCGTTCAACATGGGACGGAATCGGGCCGGCCGTGCCAAGTGTTTCGTTTATACACTCGCGTAAGGGGTCGAATACAGTCCCGCCGCTGAAACGAGCGGCGGAGGTAGGAGCGGAGTGCCGCGCCGCACAAGATTTCGCGCTCCAGCCGATCTCCAAATGCTATGAACGGGTCGCGGCAAACTGGAGCGGCGACGCGCTTTTGCGTACTACGTACAGGACTATGCAATCGAATTAGCTGGTAGAAATATTCAGATTGGCAACGTTAGAGCGAGATTTGATTCCACTGCGGTCTGAGTCCTGTTCACAGTTTCACTTGAGAAGGCAATATATTATTTTTAAACGAGGAACAGTTGGCGATGATAGCCACTTCAAAACTTGAGGATTCTCCCCTGAAAATAGATTCCGTGATCGATGCGCACCCTTCAATTTTTCCTAATTTTTAGAGTCGTTTTGCCTTACGTTTTGAATAGACTTAGAATGGAATGGGAAAGTTATTCGAGAACATTTGAACTATTGGAATATTCAATTTATCCAAGAACCTCAAGTTCAATTTATTTTCAATTTGATTCGTCCGTGAATTAGGACTTTTAACTTCACCGGGTCCTCGGTTTACTCTGGGGAATGAATTATTTGTTCTGTCAAGTGATCGATTGTTTCAGAATTCAGCATTAATCGGTGTCTCGCATATTCGATTCATTCTGGATTTCACATTAACCGGTTCTTCTGAAATTCGCTTTTTCGGAAACTGAAATATTCAGTTTTTCGGACAAGTTTGGGTCACGGCATTCTAATACTCTCTGCCACTGGAAGTTTGGAGAATACTCGTTAAATTTTCCGTAATAATTCCAAAATTTCAATTTTATTCAAATATGTATACGGACGGATTTTCCGTTCATTCGAATCGAATAGAGGACAAGCTTCCGAAAATATTCATTTATTCAAAATAATTTTGACGAGGGTCATTCATTCGAAAATATGTCTCATTCAAATACATACATTTCTTCATTCGGTGATTTAATAATAAAAAAGCTTCGTTAAAAAAGCGCACTAACCCAGTTTTTCTTTGCTAAAGTGGTCATCCAAAATATTCATTCAGTCGGCGTATTCTAAAAACATATTAAGCGAATTATTAATTCATTCGAAACCTAGCGTCTAATGTTCATGTCTTGTATTCACTATTACTTATCGTGGCAACTCTACCGTTTCGAAAATTCATGTTCATGGAAGATCGGCTTTTGGCTGAGAATAAGTTTTACAAATGGAAATATAGATGGGCGTGGTTCGAATGTTACGTGAAAGTCAGCATTTGAATTGGTGTCGAACTCTATTAAACACTTAAAAAATCAAGTTTTACGAGCTCAAAACCCCATGAATAGAAGTGACCTCGATGTAGGTACATAATAAAACAGACATTCATCTAATAAACATATATAAGTATCCTCTGTTTCCGAGTGTAATTTATTTTCGTTCGTCGCGTGCGTCTGCGTGCGTACGCTGTGTCTCCTTCTCCCCACAATTTCTCGCTGTCTCTACCCTCGCTCCGCAATCGCGCGCGATGGAACAAAGTAAATCTGGCTCGGAAACAGAGGATAATCATTAAATCATGGGAAGCTGGCTCGACCGTCTGCTGTCGCCGCGCCCCTTCGCCGCACCGCTCGAGGTTGTAAGGAGTCGTTTATACTTCCGCCGCGGAGCGGCGCGGCGGAAGGTGAGGCGGCGCGGAGCGCCGCGCCGCGTGGAAATTGCGTCACTGTTATGTATAATCGAGCTGCGACGAACTGAAGCGGCCAAGTCGCAGAATTACGCTAAACACTGCCTGGAGTAGCTCTGAGATAGCACAAGGTCGATTATAATGAGTGATTTCTTCTGCAAAAGAAACAATTATAATTTTTTGTATCACACCACCACACTCGAAAGGAGATAGAGTTTTCTGAGAATTTTTTTCTACAGAAAAAATTATTTTAAGAGCAAAAAAAGAACTCACAACCCAGCATACTCTAAACAACTTCCAGGAACTCGAAAGAAAATTTGGCCATGAATCAGAGGTACCAAATTGAGAATGTGTATGAAATATCAGCAAAAAAGCATGTGACGTTGACGAGGATCGCACGCGGCCGCCGCGCCGCCTCCTCTCCCCGGGCGGAGCTGCAGCACCCAGGCGGCGGCCGCGTGCGGCGCCGTTGGAAGATTTCGAGCAGAAAAATTCTAAACGCCTCATCGATACGGCTGTATTGCATCTCGCCGCGCCGTGCCGCGGCGGAAGTATAAACGACCCCTAATCGACCCGCCGGGCAGCCTCGCGGCGCCGCGTGATCGATACGGCTGCACACCGTGCTGCCGTGCCTTTACGCGGCGAGACTCTAGTCGGCCACTAAGGCGTCGTTTATACTTCCGCCGCCAAGCGGCGCGGCGAAGTGCAATTCCTTAGTATCGATCGTGCCGCGCCGCGTGATCAATATATCTCCACAGGTTGGCGGCATGTCAGTAATTCTCCGAAGGCAGCTACCATCGCTAAGCAGCTCAAGAAAAGGGTGGATTCACCTGCTGTTGCCGTTCGAGAATACGAGAGTTAACGGCGGCCAAAGGTATCGAGCGATTCTAATACGTGTGAAACGAAGTAATCAGGCTATCAGTTGCATAGCCACTCAAGAAAAAATGAACAAAAATTCTGGTGACCTTAAAGGCATCGTCCACGATGAAAACCGAATTTGGGTTTATGCGTTTATTCGGACTAGTGGGCCATGACAATGTCACTCAGAAAACTTGGAGTTACAAAACCGTCTCTGATTGAAGATTCGCTTACCTCAAATTGGCTTCCTGGGTTTAGGGGGCCGGCCTTGGGGTCGATCCGTTGTTACAAGGAACAAAGCTCCTGGGTTGCTGACGGCGGGCGTGCCTTGACGCGTCGTAGGGCGCAATACACACGCCAGTCAATTTCGAATTCGGCATCGATCGAAAGCAGCCGGCAGCGCTGGACGCAGCAGGTGGGTAGCCCATTTTAATTCAGCTGAAGTCGTAGTTGAGCGGCATCCTCGGTGAATTGCTTCCAACGCTGCGCCAAGGAACGAAGCGTAAAACTGTTCCTTGCATTCTCTGCGCAACTATCCCAAGTTGATGCCGGCGCGAAATTCAAATTTGCTATGAACTTTCTAAAAATGGGTTTTTTCAAAAAGTTGACGTTTTTGAGGGGGCGTTTTGCTACCGTTAGTCACTATAGGGATAGTACAACACGAAAACATCAAAAACCCAAATATGGTTTTCATCGTGTACGATGCCTTTAAGCTCCCAGATTTAGAAAAAAGTGAGCTTACTGCTTGAAGCCATGCCCTTGTAGTACATGTTTATATCAACGTTCGACCTTTCCGAAAATCGGGGGCCATCCAATGATTGCTACAAGAATGACCTATTGATCTTCTGTTTAGAAAGAATGGATTAGTGTGCAAACGCTCGGAAAAGTCTCTTGCAATTCTCATATCTTCCATGTGTGCTACTCTTTTGCTGAACTTCGTCCTCCAGGTGCGTTTCCTCTTAATTTCGGTCATGAATAAATTAAAATATGGTTTGGTTCCATGTAATCATATGTATCCAGTGCTTACGATAAATCTTTTTCCGCGTTCACTATAGAAAACATTCGTTACCTTGATACCTTGATTAAACACCTTCACTCCGCGTTGTCGTCGTAAGGACCACATCTTATCCAGCTCGATCTATCCCGAGCACTGGACATCCAGTTTTGCCAAAGCTCTCTCTGAATGCTCCTGCTGGAAGCAAAACGTCTTGGCTGCGCTTAAAAATGCAGAATTCCATCTTGTGGAAGGACATCAATCGTGAGGGTACCGGACTGTTGTTCACAAGCTCCAATAGCCACCCTTTCGGCGCAACACGTGACCTGCTTATCGGTGCTTGGACTGAGCCATGTACAGGAGAGGATTCTTTATCTGCGTTTGGTTTCGGAGATCTGCACCGCATAGGCCACGTTATGTAGTTGGTTCGTCACTTCCACTATCGATACAAGTGCAACTTGTCGTTATCTCCGTCCGATCTCAGTAAATAGACATGTGCACCTTACATTCGCGGCACACGTAGCTGTCCGTAACAGATATGGGAGCACCAACGAGCGGATGGGGCTCTCGTTGCACCATTGGTTGCGCATAGCTTGGGTTTTCCTCAGATTCATTGTGGGGCCGATCATCTGCCCTGCAGCGTCCAATCCGTTTGCAGTTCTCCTTCCAATTTTGCGGAAGACGAACCCAGCAGCGAGATTTCGTCGGCCAAGTTGGATAGTTTGCGCCCATACACAAGGATATCTTTGCTTTTCCAGTCAAGGTGGCTATCAAGTCTTGTAGGACAGTCATTAAAACCTTCGGCGATATCATGTCTCCCTTCCCGACCCCCATCTAATCAGCAGCTTCAGCTTTCCTTCGACTAATTTGATGATGGTGTTGCTCACAATGTTACACTCATTCAGTGTACTCATGTTCTGTGCGTCTACATCTTTCAGTCTCAGAGCACTGAAAAACGCATTAATTTCATCCAATCTGACGTCCTTCTTATAGGCACATCATGATAAAACAATAATCAAAACTCAGAGAAAAATCGTTTGAGCACCGTAATCCAACCGAGTCGTAAATTGAAACTTTTGTGTGTGATTGCAACAATCTTCACACTGCACGCATAATGCGCCTTTGTTCATCCTCGCCGTAGACATTTCGCTATTCAGAAGACTCCAGAAATTTGGTCTGCGGGAGTGGAGATTGAATCATATGTTTCGGAGCATTACTGGGGAAGTGATTCGCACCTAATTTTTAACCCACCAAAACCCTCGCATCAACCCTTCCAAAATCAGGAGAGTCAGGATGCCTAAGAAGTAAATCATACACACAAAGTTAGCTTATTCATATCAAGCTTTTTCTCGGTAGTTAGTGCTCGGAAGAGCGCAGTTCTCACGCAGTCGTTGCATGGTTAGTCATTGCTTTTGCCACTTTCTAGAGGTGAAGAAATGTTATTCTATGCATTTACATACAGTTCCACTCGTGAAGCGTGAAAGATTCTATTCCGTTAAGCAAGAATAGAAGATAATTTTAAAGCGTGTCTTCAATTTTGAAGATGTTCCAGAACTTTTGGGCGGTAGTTCAACCGCATCTGTAGTACTCTATCGAGTTTGCGGTGAATATTAGCCCAGAGGAGCGTGTTAGAATATGTGAAAATAGCGCCCCTTCAATGAATCAGGCGATTACTAAGCTTTGTTAAACTGGTGTCAAAACCATGTGTATCTCTATCGCACACGGTGTTTCCCTCTTACCAAACGTATTTTTGGACGACTTTACAAAATTTGCTCCTATTATACATGTCACAGTCAGTTTGGTACGTGTTGAAAGCAAACGGGACGATAAAGGCCTGAAATGCGCTCTTTAGCGCAATCACACACAGCACGTTTTATTTGACGGCCGAATCGGAGTACGGTGCCTAAACGATTTGTCTCTGTGTTTGGTCTTTGTCACGATAAATTGTGCTGGAGGTAGGTTTAGAATGTTGAGCAAGACTGGGCATTAACCATTTACCGATTTTCCGGATTTATCGGTATTTTTCGGTAAATTTTCACCTACCGATTTACCCACTTAATCTCGAAATTTACCAAATCTTTTACCGAACAAAATAAGTAAATTCTTCAATACACCGATCCATTTCTCGCCTGCATATACGCTACTGATTTCCGTGTTTTTATCTTTCATCGGACTTCTTCTGTTTCCTTTTGGTGTTCTAACGTTTGTCTTTTCAAAAATAGATCTTGATATGTACCTTTATTTGTGCTAAGTTATACTCCTCATGGCTCATCGAAACGGGTAAGAGTGTGCATCGAGTCGAACTCGTTCTAGCCAAAAAAATCTAATTCCGTGCACTAGAGAAGCGCGACCCAGTTTAGGGCAGGGTTACGATAGAAAAGATTCCCGAATTTTTAAAGAGATCCTAGATGTGATCCTTAATGTAGCGAAAATTTGGGAAGGTCGCTGCAAAAGCATCAAAGCAAGTTAAAATGCTCTATCGGTTCTTGGAAGTCAGTGAATAAATGGTTTACCATGTTAATATGCTAGACGACGTCGATTTTGATTGCTTTGTGTGGCCTCTTTTGATATATGTCATAACCACGTAGGCGTATGAGCGCAAAACAGTTAAAAAAACGGGTGTTTTTTATGCGCGTACGCTGCTTTCAAGTAAAAAGCCAACGCCACCCAAGTTTCTCCTTTCCTCTTCTTTCGGAAGATCAGCAACCTTCCGTTAAATTCCTTCAAAGACTCATTTTATTTCTTGGTCTCCTGTACTGCCATGAGCTCATGAAGCATTACATCCGTAGCTCGCAAAAAGACGCTCTGATCCGCTTGCTTTGGTTGACAGGACTCTGGCGACGAAAGGGCAAGACCGTGCACAGTTGTGATTCCCAAGTTTGTCCAGTCCAGACTGTCCATTTCCATGAAACGTCCTGCTCATACAGAGATTTGATCGCCCCTCACCGGGTTGCCATACCTTCCGACGCCGTAGATGGATGGGCGCGGTGTGCGGACTTGTGCAGCTGAATGAATGTGGATGCGTAAGGCATTCGTCTCCTAGCTCGCGTTCTTGAGAAAGAGCGTGAGATGAGCCTCATGAACGCTTCAGTGCTTGCTTGACTATGACGTTCTAGAAAGAAGGAGACATTTGCATCTGTTCGTCAGTAGCGGGCGCCGATCATGGCAAAATATAACTGCTGATGACAATGTTCAAACAAAAAAGACACGTTTGCTCGTTTCGTACAGCGAAATGCAGTGGTCGTTAAGAATGCCCTAGGCCATGTTTTATAGCATTTCAGCACTAGTTCCAGAAGCGTTCAAGCACTAAAAAGCCATCTTATGTACACATGAATAGTATTCAGTCACAGTTTAGTGAAATGATGTTGTTCTTATGAAATATGTTTTAGATGTTCTTCTACCATCGCATCTTCGCAGACGTTCTTTTCCTCATTAGAGGATTCATCTATGATGTGCAAGTCTTCGTTCCCACGTGGGTATTCTTCCTCACGAATCCTTCTTTCAAGCGGAAGGTCTGCTCTACCATACACACACTTGTTAAAGTTTCAAAAACTCCATCCTAGTTCTAATATAGACTACTACATGCATGAAGATAGGAAAGCAAATTCTGGAAATAAAGTTGTGTTTTCCGATTGTCGTTGTAAGATATTTCGTATTTCACAATGAATAATTCACGATTTGTGATTGTCCTACTGAAAGTTACAGCTTGCTGATGCAACGATAGTGTAGTGACGGTGACGCCATGGCTTCGCATGCACAAAAAAGTCAGTAAAGCACTGCTGGACATTTTGAATACAGCCAGAGGTCCGCCCTATATACGATGCACAACTGTGGCACTATTGGTGCGCCTGCAGCTCACTCTGTAAGGGGTCGTTTATATTTCCGCCGACGAGCAACGCGGCGAAGTGCAATCCTATAATATCAAACGTGCCGCGGCCAAGAGGCTGCCAGCGGTCGGCCAGCGTCCTGGCGGACCTCTGGCAGGGTTTTGGCAGACCGCCGGCTAATGGCTGTCCAACACCGGGAATGGTTTTTGCCCGCCAGGCAAATGCCGGCGGACCGCCAATCCCAATGTTTGAGCTTCTACGATTGTGATAATGAGGACTGAACGCGATTGCGGAACTGAACTAGAGGGCTTCTCATGTCAAAATCTCCTTATCACTATTATATTCTGCCATGAACTACCGCTCCGCTGCTTACTCCGCTCAAGGCTCATTCATAGCAGGCCGCTTCGACTAGTCGCGGCACTGTCAACAGTAACAAAAACCATCGCGCCAACAGATCTTGCACTGAATCGCGACGGTTCGGAACAGATTGCAGTTTCAGACGTGATCGCCGAGCGACTGGGGTATTTCATAACTGTTCGAAGCGACCTGCTTGATTTTGTTAGGTCGCTTCGACTAATCGAGTCGCTTCCATGATGGAAGCGATTCGTCTAGTCGAAGCGACTAGTCCGCAATCTTTCGTCACATCCTTGCGTATGTGGCGCAAAATTGCAGACGGCACAGTTCACTCGCGTAAAATACGGCATTTGAAAGGGAAAAACGAGTATCTGTCATACATTTACGATGAGAGAGACGAGAAAATGTAATGAGGCTACCGAAAAATTGCATTTCATGCCGGCTTCGAGCAACTTGTAGCTTTACCTTTAGTTTTATGTTGCTGTTCAAGCAAATTCCACCCCATCCTCTTTTGTTTGAAAACTGCGAAACTCTTTTATCTAGAAGGTGACTTACTTGACCTACTCGGTTGGCTTTCGCCTGACGCGGTCATTCCGCATCTTCACCGAGGTGTGCCGTCCTAGTAGTCAGCCGTGTCCATTTTTCACGGTCTTCAGCCACTATTTGAACACATTCCATCCAGCTGTCACTATTCCATTTCCTGCGAAACGAAACATCGCGCCTGAACTGTCTTTCGATGCCGAGTGACTTTAAATCCTCTTTAACCACATCCGTCCAGAACTTTCGCCTACGCCCAGGTGGCCGTTTCCAGACAGGATTTGGAAGCATTTTTAAAGCGTGTTGTACGAGACGATCCGGCGTTCTTCTTAGTATATGCCCGAGCAGTCGAAGTCGACTTTCCATTGCTGCTTGAGATGGCGTTAGGAGATGCTGGCACCTCCCTCGTGTCAAGCGTTGATGTACTGCGTCGATTTCCTTGTAAAGGTCTTCGTTATGGCATACACGCGGCCAGAAATATCCAAGCAAACGCCTAGAAAGCTTCCTCTCCGTGCAATCCAACCTTTCCATCTGCGTTTTCGGTGCTGCCCACGTCTCCGATCCGTACATCATGATAGGGCGAATAGCGGATAGGTAGACGCGCAACTTGACTTCCTTCGCGATGGTGGTAGACCACAAACACTTGGTTAGAGAATTGAATGCAGACGTAGCTTGAATCGTTGTCGAATATCCGCTGCATAATTACCATCGTTCTTCAGCAAACAGCCCAAAAAACAGAAATCGTCCACCAGTTCGATACGTTGTCCGTCCACACAAACTCCAGTTGAAGGCCTCTGAGAGACCCACATCTGCTTGCATTTGTCGGGACGACGACAGAAGTCCATAGGCTGCGGCATACTTCGAAACGAGGTTCACAATCCTTTGCAGTTTTGCGTTGTTTTCAGCGAATAACACAATGTCGTCGGCGTACTCCAGGTCGACAAGGGAGCGTCCTGATGGTGTTAGGATCACATCCGCAGGAAACTGTTCTGCAACTCTACGCATGATGTCATCAACGGCGAAGTTGAAAAGAAAAGGTCCTGCAACGGCTCCTTGCCTTACTTCTGTTTTCACCTCGAAAGCTGACGTAAATCCGACAGGTGTACGAACTGCTGCTGTTGTTCCTTTGTTCATGTCCTCGATTAACCGAACATACTTTTCCGGGACTCCATCTGCTCGCAGAGCATTGAGCAATCGATCACGATGAGGAGAGTCGAACGCGGCTCTAAAGTCCAAAAAAGCAAGCTGTAATGGCTTCGAATGCCGCTGCCACGAATCAATTACTCTTCTCACGACGAACACTTGGTCGATGGTCGATCTCCCAGGTCGAAAACCGGCTTGCTCATCTCTGCTCGTTCTTTCACGATGTTTGATAGGTCGCTCGAGAATGATACGTTCTAAAACCTTGTACATGACACGAAGTAGAGAGATTCCTCTGTAGTTCTTAGGATCCGTGACGGATAGCTTCTTGTGAAGAGGTACGATGATCGCATGTCTCCACGAATCGGGTATCCTTTCGCTCATCCATATGGCACGGATGGCGCTGGTCATTTCACGAATTCCAGACGGAGGAAGAGCTTTCAGCATTTCAGCAGTGATGTTGTCATCTCCACCAGCCTTTCCATTCTTCATTTTCCGGACACAATCCAAAACTTCAGACTCAGTCGGCGGTTCCTCACTGACATCGTAATGTGCTCTCTGAACATGCGGGAGCTCAGGTACTGATGGCGCTGGACGATTCAGTAGTGAACTGAAGTAATCCTTCCATATTGGCAGCGTCGCATCACCAACTGCAACTCCATTGGTAGTGTTCAAGACAGGAGAACATCTCTTCATCTTCCTGCTATACTGTCGCAGCAACGTGTAGGCTTTCTTCGGATTCTTCTCCTCCCAAGCCTTCTCGAACTCCTTAGCTCTACACGTCCACTCTCGTTTGCGGTCACTTTGAAGCTGCCGACGCAACTTCCTCCTCAGACGCTTCTCCTCCACGAAGTTTCCTGCAGTTCGGAGAGCACATACTCTGTTGTAGGTAGATGTTGTTTCTTCTGAGACGTAGGCGAACTTCTTCTTAGGCTGTACAACCGGGAGTGCCTCTTTCGAAGCGTCCTGGATGCACTTGACAAAAGAATCCGCGTCGCAAAGTTTCTTCTTAGTCCGTACTCCGATGTGAATAGAAACGCGTTGTCGAAAATTCCTTCTGCACTCTTCATCTCTGAGACTTGTCATGTCAATCCTCTGGAGAGGCTGAGCCCTCGCTTCCTCTTATGAATCCTCGCAGTGAAGTTCAACAGAACAGGACGGTGATCCGAATCGAATGCGACATCCCACACAGCTCTAGATCTTCGAATGTCCGATACTGGAATATTCCTCGTCAGGACATAGTCAAGCTGTAGTTTCAAAGTTGTCATCTTCCGCTTCCGCTGCTCTTCTGGAGATAGCCGGGTTGGTCCCTGCCACGTAAGCTGATGGCGGCGATGATTCCTCTTGAATGTCGATGCAATAATCAGACCACTGCGTTCACAAAAGTCGACAAGGCGGTAGCCATTGTCCGATGTTTGCTCCACTGGGTAGAACCATTTACCGAGTACTTCGGATTCCTGATCAAGTCCCATCTTCGCATTTGCGTCAATCCCCACGACAACAGCATGTTGACAAGGTATCCTGGCCAGCAAAGTATTGAGTTCCTCATAAAACGCATTCTTCGAATTGTCTTCGGCGGTTTCAGTGGGCGCATGAGCACTCACTATCCACAGATTGAATCCTCTGTGATCCCGCAGTCGTACGAATGCATTCCGACACGACGTTGAGCCGAACTCCTTGACCATACCATTGAAATCCTTCCTTACAGCTATTGCACAGCCTCCCACTCTCCTATCGTCAGCGTTACCGCAGTAGATGGTGTACTCTCCGACGCTGATGACGGGTCTATCCTTGAGGCGGGTTTCCTACAAAGCAGCAAACGGTGCATGGAAATTGCTCAGAAGTCTGGATAGCGCAGTTTTTTGGATATCACTCGACAGCGATCGACAGTTCAGGGTGGCGAAATTGTGGCTTGTGGCCAAAGACTCCATGACTCCATAGGTACGGATCCTAAGGTGTTATGGACCAGAGGCCTTAGTGTGCCGGACGGCGACACCTTTATGCAATGTGCGGGATACTTTCGCGATATAGTTGTGCACGCTATATCGCTCGAACGTTCCCTTTGTACACTCAAACGTCTGCTGGGTTCAGTAGAAGCAGGGGCACCAACGAGCAGGTACCAACAGACTTGTATACACACCCCCATCTAGAAGGTAAGGGCAACAATTAAAAAAAAATAAGTAGGAATGCCGAGAAAAAAGGCTTTTTTCATTCCTGTGGCTTGGTCCGCATTTGTCCATCTATTTTACGCGAAATTACGTCCACCCGAGCATGTTGAAAACGCTGAACGAAACGATTCCAAATCGCGGCACGGAGCGATTTCAGATCGCGACAGTATTGTTGGTCGCTTCGACTTGAAGTCCAAGCGACCAGCTATGAATGGGCCTTCAGACTCATCCGAGCAAGCTAGGCTATATGTACGTGTATACTCTGAGAAAATTTGCATTGACCGTGACGGGACGGCACCGCAACCCGAGACCGTGCCGGGCCGATGTAGCAACGGCACAGTGATCCGAGCCCGTGCCGCGACACTGTAGCAACGGCTCCAGAATCTTGGAAGATTCCTTCTTGTCCGCAACAGTACAGCAACGGCATCGCAATCATGAACGGTACCGCGATAGCGAAACGTGGGCTTCGCAACAGCTTCGCGCCCGCTTCGCAAAATCACCGCGACACCACCGCTACAGTGGCAGACACGAAAAACATGGGAAAGCGAATGATCACGTGTTAATGTGTTTACTATGATCACAGCCGGTATAAAAGGTGCCTCATCTCACTCGAGTCCTCATTCGGCATTCTGACGCCGGCCCTGGAAGGTGATTTCGAGTCCCTCTCCGGAGGCCAGCCTAATTTTGACCGCTGGGGGATAGGGGATCCTCATGGCTGGGGGTGAAGCGGTTTTCACCGCAGTCTGCAGGGAGGGTGGTGTCTTACTGCAGACCTCGGCCCTTGTCCGGACCTAGACGAAGCTTTCTCTGGGGGGGGGGGGGGGCAGCCAGATTCAGGCACCGTCGCGGTCCGAATCAGGCACCGTCGGGATAGAGTTGAGGTAATTCCAGAACGGGTTTGGGAGCCGTCGCGTCCTGGTTGAGACACCGATACGGGGTTGCTACAATTTCATAGCTGGTGGAGGGACTCTGGAAACACTCTACCCTTCAGGCACCGATTAGGAGCCTTCAAGGCAGGGTTGGTCTGCCGCCAGTGCAAATTTTCTCAGAGTAGATGTGAGTATGTGTCTGTATGTCGGTCGGTCTGTTTTCTGGCTGGCTACAGCCGATCGGACAACTATGACAGGGGTCTTGGGCGTGGCGTGCGCTTCCAACGGCGAGCGGCTTTGCGAAAAGTGAAGCAGTGGGGTGGCCCGCTCAAGCATCCACGCTGCTCCGCTTTGTAAGCGGGCAGCGTCAAAACAAGGCTGTAGCGTACGACTGCTATCTTGTGCTTACTGAGGTCGGGACATTGATCCTAGGTATGGCTTTCTCACATCATGGGCTTCTCAAGTATTCGCGGTCTTCGTGAAAAATAAGGAAACCGCGGAGGTGTAGACGACTAGTATACTCATCCGCGTGTACATTAACGCTTAGTCGGCGTCAAATCTAAAACTCACAATCCACACATTACATAGAAGTTCGTGCGATCCGCAATTTCACGCTCTGAAATTCGGTTTGAACTTACAGAGGAAACCTGATCCTCTCTGGTATACTGCGCAATGCAAAAGTATAGGTCCACTCTAAATTTCGCAATTTTGCTAAATTACGATTCGCGCTTCACGAAAACACAAAATTCAGTTACGCACATTTACGTGTCCACGGTGAATATCGTCTCCCTGCTTTCGTCGAAAATCAAAAAAATCGGTAGCTTACTGCAGCATTAGCGTTAGAAACGTACACAAATCGGTCTAGAAGAGCCCTATGAGGCCATAAATTCGCTCGTGCGAGAATACTTCGCTCACGGAAGGCCTTGCGCGAGCGGAATTATGGCTTCATAAGAGCTCTTCTGGGTCGGTTTCTGTTTGGTTTTTCGGCGCTAATCTTGCAATGAACCACCGGATTTTCGATTTGCGCCGAAAAAAAAACCAATTTTATGGTGGACACTGCCTTTAACACGGCTGGTTACAAAGGGTAAGGAGACCCCCTGTTGGTGCAAGGTTTGCCGCGTGTGAAAAACACAGCGCGGACGAATTCCGACCAAGGATGTGTGACAATTGCCGGTTGCCGATTACCGTTTGCCGGCCGTTTTTGGACGATTTTTGTCGATTGTCGTTTGCCGTTTTTCCTCTCATTTTCGACAAAATTCGGCAAAAAGTGCGCGATAGATAACAAACGCCGCGATTAGGCTATGCCTTGCAGCGACCGACTCGAAGGTAGAGACACAGACTATAAGTACTTCAAAACTTCAAGAAAGTTGATGTTACCTACCGTGAGGACACGTCAAAGCAATTGCTAGTATTGTAGTGTCATGCTCGTGTGTGTCATCTTGTCTGGAAGAGTACCGAATTCCTCACCCCCTCCTTGCTCTCGGTGTGAAACACTAAGTTGGCAGGTGCTGTAGAGGATAGGGTCGAAAAAAGCAACGAAAACTGGCCAGAAATAAATAAAAACGGCTTTGAAAGCTCTCCCTGTGCGCCTACCTATCCCGGTCCGCCTCCCAATCGGACGAGCTTGTGGCGCCGCACACGTTTCGATGGAAAATTGCCAAGCACACACTGCCGCGTTTAGCATTATCTATTCGCGCAGATTTCGCGATTAGCGCGCACTTGCCGAAATCAGCAGGGCCCATGATTCTCGTCCACGCTATGAATTTAGAAACCGTTATTTTGACTTATTCTGGACGTTTTTCCTCCCTGTTTCTTGACTAGTGGTTACCTCACGACCAAACAATCCCATTTTTGGGTCGAACTTGAGTGCGATATTCATCGTGAACACTGCCTTTGACGTAGGGTTCATCGGGACAAGAAATTGCACAAAACACGGTCCGCCAATAGCCCTCTAATTGGCCCGCTAGTACTGTAGTGTACGTCCACGACGCGTTCTCGGCAGACCCGGGTGGCAGGGTGGGTGGCCGAGTGACGGCATTGACGAATCGATTGCTCTGCACACCGGGTGCACACCCGGGTCTGCCGAGAACGCGTCGTGGACGTACACTACGGTACTAGTGGGCCAATTATTTATTTATTTATTTATTTATTTATTTATTCGTGGACGCGAACCCATAAGGATCCACGTGGTCAAAGCGGTACTTATCCCGAAACAACAAACAACAGGGCTACAACAAGTTACATAGTGATACAATTTGCAAAAAAAGTTGATTTAAAAAAAGTATACGTGTCATACAGTAACAGAAAACTCAGGATGGGCGAAATAAAAACAAAAAGCATGGTAACCCTCAGGAGATCATTACAAATTGCTGGTGTCAAAACAAAAAGCATGGTAACCCTCAGGAGATCATTATAAATTGCTGGTGTCCAAAGCAAATCATCGTCTTTACAATCTTTTTGAAGCTTTACGTTCGAAAAACCAGTATACTTTACTAAAAGCATATAAAACTTACGTAAGACCGTTTTTGGAATCTGGTACGACTGTTTTTTCACCATACAAGAAGAAGGACATCGACTTGTTGGAAAGAGTTCAGAGTAGTTTTACACGTAGAACTGTTCTATATTTTTACAAAGATATATTTTCCTTCTGCCGACTGCCACCCGTCCTCACCTTATTATATTATTCTATTCGACTACTCAATTCCCGTCGTCTGAACTTCTGACTATGTCAAATCATTCGGTCATCCCTTCAACTGCCTGCAATCCCGAAGTTGTTACACAATCTGATGCGAATCGATATTTGGCGCAACTTCAAGATTTGAATGGCTCCGATGTACCTACGTATGCCAAGCTGCTCGTCGAACTTCTGGTGGAAACAAAAGTTGGAATGGCTGAGCTGACACGACAGTGCACTGCGGTAATAGCCGAAAACAAGGAGCTGAGGCAGGGGAACTCTTTATTGAAAAGTAGGATTGATTCTCTTTTACGCGTTACGAGCAATTCGGATACTCGTGTTATTGATCCTCCTATGCTTGATAATTCTTCTTGTCAAAGTGAAGATCATGAGATGAAGAGATCTATCGTTATTTCCGGTGTACCAGAGAGCCTGGCACCTAGTTCCTTGGATAGGGCCTTTGATGATGTCTATCAAACCAATGATATTGTCAATTTTCTAGGTCTCGAATGTATTTCCAGCTCTAAATTCCGCATGGTGACCAAAAATCCTCATAGACCCAGACTACTCAAAGTTGTGTTTCCAGCCAGTCGTTTCCAGAAGGAAGCTATCGCGCAGGCTTCCCTTCTGAGGTTTTACTCTCGAAGAGGGGTATATATTCGGCCCACTCTTCCTAAAGAAGAACGGGATCGCAGAAGGGAAGAACGGCATAGCAGTAATAATAGCTCTCATTTCTCACAGAATGGTAGTTTGTCTAGTTCATCTCTGTCAAGTGCTAGTTCCATTGTCTCTGATGAGAACACCTCTCCACTCAAACTCTCGGGAAACCTTTGAAGTCTCTTCGGTCAAAAAATCTTAGCCTCAAGTGCATGTTGTCCAATATTCGCTCCTTTGTTAGGAATAATGATCATCTTTTGCAGACCCTTACTCAAAAAAATTTTTGACCTAGTTTTTATCACTGAATCCTGGTTGAATTCCAAAAATGAGATGGTTTCTCTTCTTGGTTGTGCGAGTTCCCACTACTCTGCTGTGAGATGTGATAGAGCACACAAAAAGGGTGGCGGAGTCTTTGCTTTGATCAAAAACACTATTCCATTTAATGTAATATTCCAAGAATCAATTAGAGACGCATACGAACTTTTGATAATTGACGTGATTGTGCTGGACCAAAATTTTGTTAGATACCTCTTAATATATAGGACTCCATCTTGTAATGCAGAAAATTCGGATCGACTACGTGAGATTACATGTGATTTCTGCTCTCATGAAGGGTCGAGCGTAGTGCTTTGAGACTTCAACCTAGCTGATGTCAACTGGGAAGAAATTTCGTTGAATGAAATAAGTTCAATTTCAAGAGAGTTTACAGAAATGTTTGCTTCACAAAATTTTTCTCAGCTGGTTTCTGCTCCTACAAGAGGCAATTCTTATCTCGACCTAGTGTTTTGTGATCATGATGGCCTGATAATTCATGTCGAAGTGGTCGCACTTATTGGTAGCAGTGACCATGCCGTGGTAGAATTCCAGATGAATGCATATATCATAAACACTCCAGTTCGTTATAAAAGAGACTTCGAGCAAGCTGATTTTGTTGGGGTTGAGAAACACCTTCTGATGTTGACTGGTTTGGTTCTTTCGAAACTGTTGACTCAGTCAATGAAAAATACGAAATGTTTTGGCCATTATAAATCACGTTATCGAGATGTTTGTCCCGCTTTGCAAAATCAAGTATGGCCAACTGAAATTGCCAAAATACCTGGTCAGAACGACTAATAGGAAAAACCAGCAGTGGGATACGGCGGTGGCCGAGGGCAGCGATAACTCCTGGTTGAAGTATGAACGTTTAAATAACAGTTTGGATAAGGCTCTGAATAAGTATCACTCGTATCTAGAAAAGAAGCTTGTAGAGTCAAAAAAGAATTCTGATCTTTATGGTTACATAAACAAACGTTTGAGGGAGGGCAGAAAGGTTCCATCTTTAATAGCAGAAGATTCGAAAGTAGTCACTGGTGATAAGGAAAAAGCTGAGCTGCTCGCGAAAGAATTTCAAGCTGCCTTTTCTGCCCGTACTCAAGAATCTCCCGAGTTCATTGAATCCTCAATTCCTACTATGAGTGCCTCTGTTTGGTTTCACAAGGAGGAAATTTCGAACTTCTCAACAAATGGCCCAAGTCTGCTTTTAGAACCCCTGTTGAAATTCCTCTCTCTTTCCTTAAGCGAATATTAGTTTACATTGCGTCTCCGCTAGAATATTTATTCAATCTATCCTACATGAGGGCGGAGGTGCCGTCGAGGTGGAAGCACTCGTTCATTGTTCCAATACCCAAAAAGCCACCTTTTTCCTTTCCCAATAACTATAGGCCCATAAGTCTAACTTCGGTGCTCGCCAGAACTCTTGAAAAAATACTTAAACGCAATTTGATTTTACATCTCACCGCTCACAACATTATTCCTCAGGATCAGCATGGTTTCCGTAAAGGAAGATCCATTGAAACTGCATTATTATCTTCTTTGAATGACTGGAGTAAAGCAGTTGATGAGAAAAAACCAGTGCATGTAGTCTACTTTGATTTATTTATTTATTTATTTAAGATTTATTTTTTAGATTTCATGAAGGCATTTGACAGGATACCTATTGACTATCTCATCACCAAACTAGTCTCTATTGGAGTTCATCCTAGGATAGTAAGCTGGCTGCAGAACTTTCTACCAAATAGAACCTATCAAGTACGCATTAATGAGCATTTCTCTACCGTTTACGATATTTTTAGCGGAGTCCTGCAGGGAGGAGTGCTGTCGCCCTTGCTCTTTTCGATTTACACCTCTGATTTACCAGATCCGATTCATAAACTTGGTGTCTGCTGTCAAATGTACGCAGATGACATCAAGATCTATAGCTCGGACAATCGGGGCTTAGTACGTCGGCACAATACCGTTAGTACGCCAGGGCAAACCTGGCATACTAACGCACGATGTGTGCAGGAGCTGCTTGTTGCGGCAGCATATCCTGCCACCGTATGCTGGCGTACTAACGCTCATTATCGACAGAATTTGGACTGCCACCCTCCTAACCGGTGTTGGATATAATTCTTGTCACGGCCAGCAGCAAGGAGAGCATCCTCGCCGCGGTCCGCAACCAGGAGACTTCCCTCGCGGTGGGCGATGAGGATGATCCCCTCAGTGTTCCAGAAATTAACTTCCGAACAGTGGCACAAGGTCACCTCATCGGACTGGCCTCAAACGGCCAACTGCCCCCTCAGCGAGACTGGCCGC
This sequence comes from Aplectana chamaeleonis, assembly GCA_029168955.1. Lineage (NCBI taxonomy): Eukaryota > Metazoa > Nematoda > Chromadorea > Rhabditida > Cosmocercidae > Aplectana > Aplectana chamaeleonis. Next base: position 177,935 of record JAPDOI010000913.1, read on the forward strand.
CTTATATACCCGCCGCCGTCGTACAAGAGGATGCTGCAATGTTCATTCGTATTAGACAAATCAATGGAAGAGTGCCAGCAGACACTAGGAGAGAGTGGCTGGCAATAGCACGCGTGCCACGATAAACAAAGCGTTAGTACGCCAGCACAAGCAGCAGGAGCTCCTGGCAGTTGCCAGCATATCCTGCTGTTACCAACAGCTACAGCACAGGTGCTGCCGATCCCTTTCTGCCGGCGTACTAACGGTATTGTGCCGACGTACTAAGCGCCGACTGTCCGAGAGGGTGGTTGAGAATAGGGAGGATCACAGTGCTCTGCAGACGGCTATTGATCATGTAAAATACTGGTCGGAGAAATGGGCATTGCCTCTGCCAGCTGCTAAAACAAAGGCGCTTTCTATTGGGAGTGGTTCGGAAAATCCTATATACAAATTAAATTCCGATAATCTTGAAGTGGTGAAAGAAATCAGAGATCTTGGCTACGTATTTAATGACAAACTGAACTTTGACAATCATTATAAATTGCTGGTGTCCAAAGCAAATCATCGTCTTTACAATCTTTTTAAATCTTTACGTTCGAAAAACCCGTATGCTTTACTAAAAGCATATAAAACTTACGTGAGACCGTTCTTGGAATCTGGTACGACTGTTTTTTCACCATACAAGAAGAAGGACATCGACTTGTTGGAAAGAGTTCAGAGTAGTTTTACACGTAGAACTGTTCTACGATGTTCTGGTTTACCATACAACTCACTGCCTAGTGGAATTAGCAGGAGACAAATGTTTTCCCTACCAAGTTTGGTAAGTCGAAGAACAAAAAATGACCTGTCATGGCTTTTAAGCTTCTCACCGGCAGAGCTACAATCAGTGCATCCAAATTTTTCACTATGGTTCCGTCTAGAACTCGCGCAAGTAAGGTCAGAATAAGGGTTCCAGTGGTAATTATAATTAGAGGACTATTGGCGGAACGTGTTTGGCGCAATTCAAGATAAACAGAGTATAACACCCTGAACATTTTCAGGAGAAGGCACAAAGGGACTTCGCCATCTTCTATTATGCTCACAATTACGCTGAGAAACATGCTACCAAGTTGAAAGTTGGAGTTCTGAGTTGAAAGGGTAGGGAGGGTGTGCACCAGGGGTGTGCGTTAATGAAAAATATTTTTTTCGTTAAGCGTTAATCGTTAATTTTCGAGAAAAAAACCGCGTTAACCCGTTAATGAGTTAACACGTTAATTTTACACTTGGTTAAAAATGTTCAAAACATTACTTGACCACAACGAAAACCTGCAAACCACCTGAGGTTCTAGAAAAAAAATAAAATAGACCTTCTAATGACGCCAGCAGGATGTCGTGGAAAGCACGCAGGGCTCCAGAAGACGTAAGCACTATACTTGTTATCCGATGATAATTTTTCGGATTATGGATCGATTCGGATAATGCAATTTTTACAATGATTCGGATACGGATATCCGGTCGGATATTTCAGGATAACTTCAGATATTTTCGGAACAAAGTTGAGGCAAAACGGTCAAAAATGAACCAGACTTTTTTTCGGCGAAAAACGGCGAAAAAATCATTTTTCGGCGTCTTCCGGTTTCGGAAGGAGAAGGAAAATCCTGTGTTGATGTACTAGATAGAAGGCGGTACGGGAAATGCGCATGGCCTAGTGCAATTTTATCCGATTTTATCCAAGAATCATCCGATTTTATCCGAAATTTTATCCGAAATTTATCCGGATTTTATCCGATTTTATCCGAATTTCTGACCCTTCGGATAATGGTTCAAATCAGATAATGCCGATTTCAAATTTCCCGAATATTGGTTCGATTCAGATAATGAGTTTTTCCAATTTTCGGATATCGGATTATCCGAATCTCGGATATACATACGGTCGGATATCCGAAAAGGAGTGATTCGGATACTAAGTATAGTAGGCACTGCCTCGTGAGAAGTAGGTAGGGCTCCAGATGACGTCATCAGGACGTCGTGAAAAGTGGTTGGGGCTCCATATGACGTCATCACGACGTCGTGTAAAGTGGGCGGGGCTTTAAATGACGCGGTCAGGATTTCGTGGAAAATGGGTAGGGCTACAGATGACGTCAGCAGCACGTCATCGAAAGTACGCAGAGCTTCAGGTGACAACGTCAGGGCGTCGTGGAACGTGGGTGAGCGCTGAGATGGCGTCAGAAGGACGTTGTGCAAAATGGGCGTGTGTCGCATCCTAGACAGTCAGTAGCGCTTTATGTACAAAACACATCCTCAACATTGGCGAATCAGCGAAAAAAAAACGCATTTTCGCGTTTTTGCACACCTTAGGAACACCTCTGTCAAATTTGAGATTTCGTGGGAGAGGAAGATATTGCTAGAATCGTCTCATCAGGAAAATTTCATGGAGTTCTTAAACTATACCTTAATCAGAGCCATTTTGCTCGAAAAAAAAAGGAAGTGCCGACCGATCATCCTGACGAGGGAAAACGTGTTTTGGACAGAGCAACATACCTATAACAAAGGTATAGTTTAAGATATCAGTGAAATTCTAACACCATCTTGTTGAACTTGGTGAAGCGATTCTAGCAATATCTTTCCTACCTCCAAAACCCCAAATTTAACAAAGTTATTCCTGAGAGGCGCGAAAAGCGAGCTTTTTGCGAAGTTCGATGGTGGGTATTGTAGAGCGTGCGCCGCTTGTTAAAAAGTGAGTGGCCTTCAGTCCCCGCTTCCAACCCTCATTTGATAGCTTACTCAACCGTTGAAAGGTGGATTAGACCTCAAATTACCTTTCTGGTAGACGAATTCAAGTTCTTTGATATTGAGAAGAAATAACTAATTTAGATAAACAATGGAATGAGAAACGAGGTCAGCGATATATTTCACAGGAAACGAAAACTGACAGCGCCGCAAGCCGACGCGACGTGCACGGCCCAAGTTTTTAAATATGCGTTGTAGCAGATCAATTAGAGCCATAATTCCACTGCTATTAACGAATTTAATTTAACGCGATTTGAGTACTTCTTCGTTAACCGTTAATCGTTGATTTTCTTAAATAAACCGCGTTAACCCGTTAATGTGTTAAAACGTTAACGTTATAACTCACAGCCCTGATGTGCACGTCGTGTGAAACATCCGTTCTGATTAAATTCGCTGCTTGACTATGAACTGGATTGAAGAGTCGACGGTGATCAGTTCGGAATAAGGGGTAGCCTTCAGTTTGGGAAGGAGGTGGTTTGAGACAACCGTGGTTTTAAGGAGTCGTATTTTTGGAAAGTTTGAAAAACTACCCAATTCCATGTATTTGACTCGTTAGCGCGCAGTTTAGAAGAAATTTAAAAGGTTGGAGGAGGAGAGATGCCGAAGATGGAGCAGCTCCTTAGGAACGTTTCCAAAACTGTTCAAAAACGTGCGTTTTAGTTGTATTTCTCCACGTAATGATATTCTATCTAAATTCCGGTCAAATCGAAAACACACCGTGAAGCAATCCAACGAGTACGCCGCGAACTCCTAGAAAGTCTGCCGGGGCAGAGCAGGGAAAGTAACGCGACCCTCAACTGTGCCGCGATAGTTCCGCAGTAGTACCGCAGCGGCTCCGCAATCATCAATGTGTCGATACTATTCTGTTGCAGTGCCTTGAGCCTCGGCAACATCACGACGTCCACCTGTGCGATGAATTTGAAACAAAAAGCAATTCAATGTTTACTTCATAATCCGGAAGAGGTTTACATTAGAGAACCTCAAAAAATTACTATCCTTTCACCACAACGTTGCTATTACCAGGTTTCAATAGAATGCGCATTCCGGTGCTCTTTTTATTTCAGTTATTGTACCAACGTACTCCGAGAGTTTTGGCCGCGAAATAGCCGCGAAATAGCCTACCAGGCTCCGCTGCGGCTCCCGGTGGGCTATTTCCCGGCTATTTCGCGGTTATTTATCGGATTCTCATGGAACGGACCAGAAGTAGCCGAGAAATAACCGAGAAATATTCAGGAGTAAACAGAATTAACCAAGACGCAACCGTCGCCGGCTCGCCGAGCCACCATCTGGGGCCGCCAGCGGTTGGGTGGGGGCTCCAGAGGCTGAACGAGGTCCAAGTACCTCAAACTTGGGTAATTGGACCGACGGAGGTGCTGAAATCTAAGTCATGCCTCTGGAGTGCTCCGTATATCTGCCTGGGGAGCATTATTTCTCGGCTGTTTCGCGGCTATTTCTCGGCGGGCATTCATTGGCGGCTATTTAGCGGCTATTACGCAGCAAGCAGGCAATTCTCGGCTATTTCGCGGCTATACGGAACAAGATGATAATCTTGCTGAGACCAGTTGGTCCTGGCACGGTTAATTTTTCTCCAAGCAAGATTATCATCGTGTTGCGTAGTGCAACCGCCGTTGCCCGCAGTTGCGGACCGGAATTTGTTTCGAGAACGACAGTACAGTACAGGCCATAATTTTTGCGTTTTCGGCGAAAAAAACGCAAAAAAGTTTTTTTAAACCTTTCATAATAACTCTGTTCATGATGGTCAATATGAGAATCTAAAGAAATATTTGGAATCAGGATCGAGAGATCCCTCTTTTAACATGCTATTTGGCTTACTGTACAAAGCATTTAGGCTAACATCTAGGCCATGTTGAAGAAGGAGCCATGTGTTATTCCAGAAAAGGAACACACGATGCTGATTCCCAATATCTCTTTAAATTCCCAAATGGACCCTTTCGAACAGAGTTATGGAAAAGGAGCGAAAAAATGCTTTTAGCGTTTTTTTAGCCAAAAACGCAAAAATTATGGCCTGTATTGCAGTAACAACGTTTCTCTGTAGTAAGGTATCTGCGGGCTCGAGGTATGAATTAAATTTCTGGCAGGAGGGTTAAGTATGTCTTTTGTGTATTGTGCACGCAAACATGAAGTAAGGCGCCGGCGTGTTGAGCGTTTGTTACGTGCGTGCGTCTTGAGGAAGGGTACATGCGCCTTTAGTTTTATTTGATTTATTAAACGGTAGAACCGTGTCAGAGACAACAGAAATAAGTACCCAAACCGCAATTAAGAGACTAAACGCACTAAAGTCAGTCGAACAACAATAGACAAATGGACCAACTGACCATTAGGCATACACTGGCACCATGAAGAAAAGAAAAGAGCTCTTTGAAACATTACTTCTGGGACAACAGATAACTCTCAAGTGTCTTTTTGAATTCACTGAATTTCCCCACTACAAAACCTGACCGAAGTAGTTTATTGAATTCAGACCCCGCCCTATTGACAAAGAAGTGCTGTCGTACATTCCGCCTGGCCCCAATGAGGCCCAATTTCACCGGTGCTCCCCTAGTGGTTGATGGTCTAAGGTTGAACAGCCGGCTAGCCTTGATACCAGCACTCCCATGAATGATCTTATACATCATTATCTTATCGAACCTTCTTCTCCTGTGCTCTAGAGTGGTTAGGCCCAATTTAGCGTTCCTGGTGACATGACACACGTTACCATCAGTCTGAAACCACGATGTCCTGAAGAAAACTATACGTGTAAAAGTATTTTGGACTTTCTCAAGCGCGTCGATGGATCCTTTTTTGTATGGATTAAAAACTACTGTACCATACTCCATAAGTGGACGTACGTACGTTTTATACACCTCGGTCAGCACGTTTGCATTAGTAGTTGATAGTGATCGAAACGCTCTGTGCATCATCCTATTAGCCGTGGACGCGACCTGGAGGCAGTGATCATCGAAATTAAGATCATCCTTGATAAGAAAACCAAGGTCCTTAATCTCGCTGACCTCGCTCAAATGCAAACCGTCGATAGTATAGAAGCCACAAACTCGCCTTTTACCAAGCTTCATCACTTTAGTCTTTTCGCTGGAAAGCGGCAATTTCCATTCATTTAACCATTTGGCTACATCATTAAGAGCTTTTTGCAAACACTCCGAGTCTTCCATTGTCAAAATAGGTTTATACAACTCAAAGTCATCAGCGAGTGCCGAACAGCCGACATTGTTCAAGGATATAATCGAGGGAAGCTCATACGTATAAATATTGAAGAGTATTGGTGAAAGCACTCCCCCCTGGGGAACACCACTAAGGACTGCATAGGGAGAGGAGAACGTACTATTAAGCCTGACCCTGAAAGTTCTGCCCGTGAGAAAAGCACGAATCCAAGCCACTTTACGCGGATGGATACCCACTATTTCTAGTTTTTTTACTAATTTGCGATGAGAAACTCTGTCAAATGCCTTGGAAAAATCAAGCTAAATGACATCCACACCTATATCTTTGTCCAGCGCACGCGTCCAGTCATCAAGTGACTGCAGCATCGCCGAAATTGTGGATTTGCCCTTTTGAAAACCATGTTGATGTCCCGAGATGATGGAGTGCTCCTCTAGATGGGCCATAATTCTTTTTTTCATTACTTTTTCAAAAGGCCTCGCAAAGATGTACGTGATACTGATGGGCCGGTAATTGCTGGGATCAGAAAACGGCTTTTTCTTCGGTATAGGAGTCACAAAAGATGTACGCCATCTGCTCGGAACATCTCCACGCATAAAACTCAAGTTGAAAATGTATGCTAGTGGCCCAACTATGGAATCAATGAACTTTTTAATGAAACACAATGGTTAGTGATCCGGCGTGTCGGAAAACGAATTAGGCCATTTGGCTAGTAGATCCGACAATTCACCCGGGAGAAACCAAACAGAGTCAGGCATAACAGGAAAAAGCGAAGGACTAACACGCTCATCCGAGCCAGTGTCATCAAGGAATGCCTTCATAAACACACTCGCCAGAAGTTGAGCCTTTTGGGCATCATCCACTACACTGGAACCATCTTCTCTCTCAAGACAACCCACATCAGACCTGCTTTTTAGCTTAGAGTTAAGGAACTTGTAGAATGAGTTCTTATTTTTGGATGCAATTACCTTTTTTTCCAACGCGCTGTTGTACTTCTCCAAGCGTTTTTCGAAGATTGCCGTGATTCTTTTGTATTCCCACCAATCCTCCACAGAATTGCTATTACTCGCTACGTTCCAAACTCGAGTTTTCCTGAGAGAAAGGTTTTCCAAGTGCCTTGGGAGACACCTTTTTTTTTGAAGAGACTAAACATATAGCCACGAACAAATCAATGGTGTGGTGCAGAATGGAAAGGAAGAGCTAATACTTAGCCTCCACGGCATCCGCAGTACTCAGAGAGCCATACCAGTCAACGTTTTCAAGGTACTCATTAATACGCCGGAAGTCCGCCTTACTATAGACCCTTTTGAGGACCCTGTCATCTAACGCCTCGACGTGCACCTTCAGACTAAATGTGATCGAAGCATGGTCACTCGTACCCAATGGAGCAGCACCACATTGTCAACCAAATCGTCCTCGTTGGACAGCAGAAGATCCAAAACATTACTACCTCGGGTTACGATTACATTAGTTCTATATATAGAACCTATAACTATAGGTACTTGCGTCTTCATGGTATGTAGCATGATGCTATCAGACTACATATATACTTATAAAGCGGAAACGTCTAGTCTGGAAAGTTCTGAGCATCCGTGTTGGAGAGGATCATTATCACCCAGACGAATACTGCGCTCCAATCAACACGTTTTACTTTTCCGCGCACAGCGCGGTAATGTATTGGATTTAAAATTTCACTGCTGGTTTTCCTGCTATTCCTTTATATTTTTGCCCATATTTAAACATTGAATTATTCGTAATATTTGCGAAGAGTGTATCGGCATGGTAGATATTTGTACTAGGTTGATCCAAAAATGATTTTTTTCTGCCAAAGTATAATATAGCATTTATTTAAAAGCCCATTTGTTTCTCGATCTGATGCTCCTGTTTTGTGTGAAATCGTCCCTTTTGCATTGTACATTCAACTTTAGTGACCGGTTTCGGTACTGAAGAAATTACAGCTTCCGAAGGCTTCATCACACCTTGGCGGAGTAATTCAGCCGTGCGATGAAAAAGCAATTTTTCTTTTAAAAACAATTATCTCTCAAACACGTTGTTTATTTTGTTTTGACCTACATAGAAATTTGCCACATGGCTATACAACCCTTCTAAACACTACGATCGAAGCTACAAAATGTTTTGTATTTCCTCTTCTTCCTTTTCCTGGAGGGTCTCGATATTCAAATCCTTTAACTAGCAGTTTTCGAATATCAACTGTCGATAGACGTCATCACCTGTGTAGAATCTTTTGAATCATTAGTGTTAGTGATGACTAGAATAAACATTAAAATTGTTTCGAAGAGATGCCGCTCGGTAGAGGATCGTCTGCAGAATGTAGGCCCTCGTCACAGTGGAACGATCGGCTGTATCCAGCCCTGCCGATGAGCATCTAGATCATACCAATCGGGTCCGCGCGTTGGGACCGACTTGGGCGCACCTGAGTCGTCTGTGGCCGTCGCGGTCGATACGCATGTGTTACACTGCTCACTGAGGTTCAACACTCCCCCCTCCGTTGTGGCCGGCTCGAGCCCGCCTGAAGTGTAGGCCTGTTATTACACGACCAACTCGATCGTATTTGTTAATTGAAAGACAGTGAAAAAATGGAGGTAGGTACAAATATGGAATGTTCCATTATCGGCTGAGATACAGCAGACTACGGGTGGTCTGTGACGGCTCAGGCCGGCTCTCGGTCGACTATGACGGCTGGCTTCCCCTTTTTTCTGGCGTTCGCCGGTGTTTGAGAGGATTGTCATCGCTATTTTATTCGTACAAATTGGCTCCTTGCTCATTTTTTCGCGACTGCCATTTCGATTGCTGATTCTATAAAAGCGTACGACGAATCCAACCTCATTCTTAGTTAGTCGGAGTTGACGTTTGAATCGTCAATCCTGCTCACCGTCGTGTTTTTAGATAGCCGCGAGCTGTTTCTAATGTTTTTGTAGAAATCCTGATTGTTTTTTTCTTTTCAGGGTAACCAATATGATAAGTTACGAGCAGCTGAAGAACGCTGGTTCAACTAGTCAAGGCGCGGACGAGGAGCCGGTTGACGTGTTGCTGGTACCGTCTTTCTTGGTTTTCTCCTTCAGAAGCAAACTGGGTACCCTGCTCATTATTGAATCTTGCATTACCAATTTTCGCTGCGCTATAATTAGTTGTAGAAGACTTCTAGTCCAGGAAATAGAGCGCAGGGCAGGTATGAAAAGGATAGGGTGGAAAGCCAGCCACTGCCAGTTGAGAATTTTAGCTGAAGTTCGATATTGTTTTAGCTCAATGTGTGTTTTTTTCGCAATTGATGCTTTTCGTTTCCATATTTGGCTTACTATGCTTGTTTTGTGATAGCTTAAAGGCAGCGTTTACGATGATCATTCTTGGTGACTTTTCACAGTGAAATGATAGGCGAAAAGGACCCTAGGCTCTCATTGTCAAAAGAACGACAGAAGACGAGCCAGGAATGGCAAAAGAACGACTGCAAAGAAGTGAACTGGTCTCCGAAACGCCTAATGCCCCAATTCCGTCCCCTCGATGTGAACAAATGAAAACTCGAGATTGTGGTAGCTGCACGTAATCAGATCAAGGAAGTACTGAAAAGCGAGCTATAACGCTTGATTGCATTGATAGGTTTAATTCCTTCATAGCGGTCAACACTTCTTCTCTCACAAGTGAACACAAGCAATGGTGGCCCTCTTCTAGCACAAAACACTGTTTGCGTTCTTCTTGAACAAACCTTGTTGTTTAGGGCACCAGTCCTTTCGTATACCGTGGAGAACTCGGGGCTAAAATCTATCGTGAACACTGCCTTTAAGTGGCATCTTCCACGCCTTCTCAGAACTTTTGGAACATCATGGGAGCAGCATAAAATGAACTCAACATGTTTCCGACATGTCATATCGTCTCGCACAGCTTACAAACATGCTTCCGCCGCGAGTTTTTTCAGGAGAGCGATATCCGGGGCTGTCAGGGAGCGAGCAAACATGGTACCGTCAGGCATCAAACATATTACGGCATCCTTAAGCCGGCATTTTCGAATTTTCGCCCGCTCGCTCAATCGATTTCGCGCGAAGGTTCTCATTGCTTCCCTCTCCACCCCCCCCCACGTAACTGCTGGGTTCATGTTTTCCTTGTCAGGATTCTCATGAAATTATTCTCCTATGTTGTATAATGTGCTGACAATCAGCGATTGCCACATGAACATCTCTCAGTGCTAGCCGAAGCAATGTACTGTAATTTTGTACAGTGATTTTTTCACAGTTGCAATTACATTTAATATCCGGTTTCTTGTCTTTGCCTACGGCTTCGCCTCGTTTAAGGCGGGGTCCAACCTGAGTGGTAGTTTTTCATGCTATAGTCTGGCCGATGTACATGTACGGTAACCCTGGCAAGCGCAAATTCTCATTTCATTCAAGTAAGTGAGAAAAGAAAAACGAGGAAAAAGTCAATCATGTCCTAGAAAAGAACAAACATGGCCCACCGACAAGTTTTTGATCTCAATAGGTTCGAGACGCGCGTTGATCTTTAGCTAGAATCTATTAGGGGTCGTTTATACTTCCGACGCGGCGCGGCGAGATGCAATACAGCCGTATCGATCAAGCGGCGCCGCCTCGTGTCGCCGCGAGGCGTTTAGAGTTTTTCTGCTCGAAATCTTCCAACGGCGCCGCACGCGGCCGCCGCCTGGGTGCTGCCGCGCCGCCCGGGGAGAGGAGGCGGCCGCGTGCGATCCTCTCTAACATCAAATGCTTTTTTGCTGATATTTCATAAACATTCTCAGTTTGGCTCCTCTGATTGATCGCTAAAATTTCTTCCGAGGTCCTGGAAGCTGTTTAGAGTAGGCTGGGTTGTGAGTTCTTTTTTTTTGCTCTTAAAATAATGTTTCTATAGAGAAAAATTTTCAGAAGACTATCTGCTTTCGAGTGCGGTGTTATGGTAGAATAGATTATGAATGTTTCTTTTGCAGAAGAAATCACTCATTACAATTGACCTTGTGCTACGTGAGAGATTATGAATGTTTCTTTTGCAGAAGAAATCACTCATTACAATTGACCTTGTGCTGTGCGAGAGCCACTCCAGGCTGTGTTTAGCGTCATTCTGCGACTTCGCCGCGTCACTTCGTCGCGGCTCGATTATACATCATAGTGGCGCGATTTTCAAGCGGCGCGCCGCGCCGCTCCGCGGCGGAATTATAAACGACCCCTTAGGGGCCATTAGAGTCCCGTCGCTGGAAGGCGCGGCAGCATGCAATGAAGGAGAATCGATCGTGCGGTGCCACATGATCGATACTCATCTATTGCATGCTGCCGCGCCTTCCAACGGCGGGACTCTAAGGGGTCGTTTATACTTCCGCCGCGGAGCGGCGCGGCAATTAATGGGGCGGCGCGCCGCGCCGTTTGAAAAATCGCGCCACCAGGATGTATAATCATGCTGTGTCGAATTTACGCGGCGACGTCGCAGAATGACGTTAAACAGCCTGGAGTAGCACTGACATAACACAAGGCCGATTGTAATGAGTGATTTCTTGCGCAAAAGACACATCTATAATTTTTCGTACCATAACACAGCACCCGAAGGCGGAAAGAGTCTTCGAAAACGATTTATCTTTAGAAAAATGATTTCAAAAGCTGAGAAAATGAACTTTTCACAACCCGGCCTACACTAAACAACGCCCATGACCTTGAAAGGAATTTTAGAGATGAATCAGAAGAACAAAATAGAGAATGTGTATGAAATAACAGCAAAAGAGGCATACTAAGTCAATGCAGATCGCACGCGGCCGCCGTGCCGCCTGCTTTCCTCGGGCGGCGCGGCAGCACCTAGGCGGCGGCCGCGTGCGGGCGTTGGAAGATTTCGAGCAGAAAAACTCTAAACGCCTCGCGGCGCCGCTTGATCGATATGGCTGTATTGCATCTCGCCGCGCCGCGGCGGAAGTATAAAGGACCCCTAATCGTGCCCTTTAAGGGTTTTTAGAGTTCCACCGCGGCGCGGATCGATTTCATGATTCATATGCGAATCGATAAGCGGCGCGCTATCGATCGATGCCCACAGAAAACATCTCATCGCGCAGCGCTGCGACTGAACTTTAAAATAGGCCTGAAGCTGAGGAATAAGTTTCCGCGCTTTTTTAAATACGTTATTTTCAGCATTGTCTAGCAAAGTATCATATAGCATTCGAAAGCGCATTTTTCCCGTATCTCACGATCATGGTCGTCTCTCGTAAAAACGAGTAACTTTTCAGTTCCACATTTGAACATACTGTGCAGTCTAGATCTCAATGTTTTTAAATGTTTATTTTCGCCTCTCCATACTAAGGCGGGGTGAGATTACGGCATTTGGTGTACTTCTGGTGCGCGTCTCCCAAGCGTTTGCATATTCAGCTCTTTGCGAAAGTCATTTAGCTGTTTTAGCAAGCAATCTCGAGTTAAAAATTTTCGTGGACCCTGTCTGTGGGTTTCTGTTGGGTGGAATATGTTTTAATTTGGTCGGAATGTCAGAAAATGAAATTCTGTGGTTAGAGTCCGAGCAAAAACAGGATAATTTTCAATGATGATAAAAGACGCTCAAACGACAACTTCGTCCCCAGGTAGATCTGAGACAATGTTGAAATTGAAAAATTGCTCCCGATATACACCAGGCGTTGGACTCTCACTCCACCTTGCTCATAGCAAACTGTCCGTGAAGTAATCATAATGATTCAAAGGCATCGTACGCACAGAAAACCGTATACTAACTCTTCATGTTTTTGAGAGTCTTGGCCTCTTTAGTGAAATGCCAAAATGGCCCATTAAAAACCTCCATTTCTAAAGAAGAGTCATTCTGAACACACTGTAAACTGAATTCAAATTTCGCGCCAAAATCGTTTTTGAAGCTTTTCTGCATTAGTAGACGTCGTTACTGTCATTTTCAAACTTTTTCTGCATGTGGAGTTTGTGCCGTCACTGTTTTTCATCTTGGTTTTTGGTCGCATCAACACCAACCTCATGACCTTCACTTTTGACGCGCCGAAGTTTACCGGTACGTTCCATTGGGCTGATTCATGAATTTGAGCCCGAAAATGGAAAGTGGTTTCCAGCGCGAACGATGAATTTAAGTACCTTTTTTTAAGTTCTCATCCTGTACCTTCTTTTTGGTAGGGTCTCTTGTTTTCAAGCGCGATTAGTATGGTTTCACAAAACATGCTCAGCCACTCAATTGCGATACAACAACAGTTTTGTAGATCACAACCTCATTCTACGGACTGCTTCAGGCAGGATCGCTAGGCTATCCGAGTGGAAGCAGGCGTTTTAGCAGGAAGTGTATTGGATACTGATATAGAGCGCCGTCCTCCGGTTTTCGTCATGGATTGGACACTCGGGGATTTTATGAAGCTGACCTCTGTGTCAAACGTTTCCTACTCCTTTCTAAAAGGTTCACATCGTTGAGCAGACGAAATCGAGACGTGAGTGCGGGTTTTTTCAACTCCGTAATATCGAAGCCAGTCCTTTTTAGCCTTTTCATGTTGCCTATTCGTGATTTTAGATACACCTGGTGCTAGTTCCATCTGTCGGGAATTGTCCAGACGAAAAGCTAGCTTTCTAGAACATCATCAAAATTATCGTGGAACGCTCATGGTTTCTGTTGTCAAGGTTTCCTCATCCAATATTATCTACTCTTCGAAATCAGGGTCGTAACAAAAAGCTGGAGGAACAGCCACCATGGGCGAAATACATTTACTTGAAGTCGAATTTTCTGTCGGTCCGCAATCAACCGCCACGAAACGTTCATCTTCACCACTAGATTCACTGTACATGACTTTTATCCAGCATTGAGAATGCATTCCAGTGCACGAAAACATAACTTAAAACTCTCGAGTATACCTGGATTTGAAGACCACGAACGATCTTGTGCGGGTAATGTGAGGAATGAAGCGGGGGGGGGGTATGGACAGGGCCACATATTACCAAAGAACCCGAGTCCATGAGCACGCCTGCCTTTCGCGTAAGGTAAGGAAGCCTACTCCGAACAGCGGAGCAGGAGTTCACGTCTTGAGTACATGTCAGAATCTCCTTGTGCTTCAGTGTTTTGCTTGCCATTGGCCTCAGCGTTGTTGGCAGTCTGTCAGTATCGTAATCTAACGGACGCCAGATCTGACCCGAGCGCCAGGCAGCGAAATACGGAAGTATAGCGAGGCAACTACCGACGCGTTCAGCACGCAAGCATAACAGCTTTCCTACATCTTTGTAGACAGCTATCGGTCGCGCATAGAAACAGCTTTCCGCAGCTATAGCAACATGCTACCTAAGACTTGCGTAACATGTCGGCTAAGGTGCTGCCGAGATGTGGCAGTGTGGAGGAAAGAAGATCACCTCCGTGCAAACCGATGTCAATCCCTCCGCGGAGAGGGTTTTTGTCATGGGAGAGGTGCTGGCTGGCCGCAGCTCTCCTGAAGATCCTACTGCAAAGAGCCGGCGTCGAGAGGAACTCAGGACCCGCAAAGAAGAAGAAGTACCCATGTGCCACATGCGACAGAGATGTCAATTGGTATGGAACCAGCGTCCAATGTTTTGGATGCCAAAGGTGGGTGCACTTCTCTTGTTCGGGTCTCAGTTCTGTGAGGCACCACGATTCTTCCTTTCGTTGTATTGTGTGCTCCGCCTCCAGTAACTCCAATTCCTCATCTACCAACCGCTCCCTCTTTATTGTACATATCAATCTCAACGGCCTTCGCGCCAAGCTTTCTGAATTATCTCTCTTCGCCCGTACTCATCACCCGGATGTTATCATGGTTCAGGAAACCAAACCCTCTCCCTCTGCTACCTCTCGACATCCAAACATCCCGGGCTATACTGCATATCATAATCCTCGGTCATCTCAGGGAGGCGGAGTCTCTACTTTGTTCTGTCCTCTCTTCCCTCTCACATCATTCCAACACTCCAGTGGATGGCACTCTCGAGTACATCCCCATCCATCTACCTCTAAAAACTCCACTTTCTCTTTTCAATATATACATTCCTCCTCCTACATCCTGTCCACCAACCTACAATCCTATCCCTCTACTCAAGCAGCTGTATGACTGCTCTCTATCTCCCTCAATTGTCTTTGCGGATGACTTCAATGCTCATAAATTTAGCGCGTCGCTCGATTCTGATGCTCGAGGAAAAGACGTCGAAGAGTGTGCGGAAGAGTGCGACCTGGTTATCCTCAACGGTGACCAGCCCACTCGTCTCCCTGCCTACGGTCGATCCTCCAGCCCAGACATCTCCCTTGTCTCTTCTAATCTCTCTAATGCCTGCTCTTGGTCTGCATCCACAACTCTTTCCAGTGATCACATTCTGGTCTTTGTCAATATCGATCTCTCTTACTCTCTTGCTCCCTATACAGGTGTTCGTCATCGTTCTTATCTAAATTTAGGCCTTGCAGACTGGAGCCTGTTCAGGGAGGTTGCACTCCGCCAAGCGGCCGAATATCCGTGGAATGGCAATGTACACCAGAAGGAGCGCCACCTCTCTGATGCCATCCGGAAGGCGATGAAAGCTGCGATCCTTGAAGGTCGTGTCAAGACCTTCTTTCCCAATGTCACCAGGGAGACACTGCAGAAGATAAGGACAAGGGACGCAAAGAGAGCTGCTAATCATCTTGACCCAGACATTGCCGAGCTGGATAATGAGATCAGGATGGACCTTGATAGGCACAAGAAAGAATCTTGGGAAAAGTTCACTGAGAAGATGAACTTCAGGAGTGATGCTGCAGCAACGTGGACGGCTTTGAAAAGGATCTCGGGAAAGTTCACCTTCGCCAACAATTCCACGATTGAATTCGACGGCGGAGTCTTCAAGTCAGGTAAAGAAGCCGCAAATGCTCCTGGGAAGCATTTTTTCATAACTAAAACAAAAAGAGAGAAGCAGAATAGAATAACTGTTAGGGAACTCTGTAAATTGCCTCTCATGGCTGAAGATGATGCAGTCACGCCCGCTCAGGTCGAGAAGGTTATCAAGGAAATGAGTAACTCGAAGGCAGTAGGGCCAGATGGTTTGAGCCCAGCAGTTCTAAAGAGACTGCCAAATGAGACTGAGACTACCCCTGCTCGCCGACGTCATTAATACATCGTTTCGCACCTGTACATTACCTCAAGATTGGAAAGTAGCACGCGTCATCCCATTGCCGAAGCCGGGTAAATCACCATCCACGGCAAAAGGTTACAGGCCAATCAGTCTTCTCTCACCTATTGCCAAAGTTGCGGAAAAATTGGCTGTGGAGGAGCTTGCCGAACATAATAGCAAACAACAGCATCAACATGGTTTCCGTAAGCTACATTCCACCACTACGGCCCTGCTGGAAATTGTGAGCTATGTTTTGGACGGCTTCAATGCCATGAAACCTCAGCGAACCGTAGGTGTAGCCCTCGACCTAACGAAGGCTTTTGACACTGTAAACTTGGGCATTTTGTCGGAGAGCCTGTTAAGGTCTACCATTTCGCCCTGGCAGAAGCGGTGGATAACCGCATTCACCAAGGGACGTCGAGCAAATGTGCTATTTCAAGGGCACGTCTCCAAAAGCATCCCGATTGCCGCCGGCGTACCTCAAGGAGGAGTTCTATCGCCTGCTCTTTTCAGTCTGTATATTGACGATCTACCCGTTCCATCCCAAGACATCAAGGTCGTAGCATATGCGGATGATATTACTATACTATGCCGGGATCGCGACATAGATGTAGCTGCCAGTAAGATCAATGACTACTTGGTCGAGTTGAAATGTTTACTCGATAGCAAGATGCTTACGATCTCTGCCGCTAAATCATCCGTCACCGTCCTTTCCACTGATCCTGCGGAGCACAGAGCTCATCCCATGGTGAAATGGGACGGAACTCGCCTGCCGGCCGCCCGATTCCCTAAGCTGCTCGGACTCGTGTTGGATCCTTCGTTGAGGTTTCATAAGAACACTGAGCAGAAGCAAGCTGCAGTGAAAACAAGACTTAACGTCCTACGTGCTCTCGGCGGAACGTCCTGGGGTGCAGTAAAGAAACGATCCTGACCACGTACAAGGCCATCGTACAGCCCGCCCTGGAGTATGCTGCACCAGTCTGGCAGCATATCGTGTCGGACACATCCTGGTCCAAGCTGCAGCGCATTCAAAATGGAGCATTCCGAATCGCAACAGGCTGTTCTAAAAGCTCTCCAGTAGAGCACCCACACGCCGAGGCTCGCATCCTGCCAGTTAAGGACCATTGCCAATTCCATGCACAACAGCTGTACATAAACATCCTGAAGCAGCCAAATCATCCGTCGCGAAGAGTATTGGACCCCGTCAGAGAGAGAAGTATAAGAAAGCCATTTGCTGATGCTCCCACGAAAATCAATATACAGAGATGGACCAACGCACAACAAGAACGTCTCCGTCTCTTACGTGCTGAGCATACCCAATTCGTCAAGGATCACTTATGCAAGACCGCCGTAAACTCCATTCTCGGAGTCGTGCCGCCTGAGGTCAGCGAAACCGAGATGGAACTCGGTAGGCGTGCCAGGTGCACCCTTGCCTCGTTGCGCTGCGGGCACTCCCCCATGCCTTATTTATGTCTTATTTACATAAGATCGATAGCAGCAGACCTGACGAGTGCCCAGATTGTGGTAATAAAGGGCATACTACCGCGCATCTTTTCAACTGCCCGATGAGACCGACATCGTTAACACCAGTAGATCTGTGGAAGAATCCGACGCTTGTGGCTCAGTTCCTCAATCTATGACAGGACCCTCTCTGTGGCTGCAGAAGAAGAAGAAGAAGTCGGCTAAGGTGTTCGTAACAAGTTTGCAAAGTTTTGAGTTCACTACTCCCATCTATCTGAACTCACTACGATCTTTAGGCCCCGTCATAGTCGGCCGAAGGCCGGACTGCGCCGTCCTCTCCCGTCTCTAGCGATCCAGCGCTGTCTTTCCCCGTTCGTAGTAGTCGGCTTTATGCCTATCGATTAGTCTGCCGCACTCGAACGAACTGCGGACGGCACAGTCCGGCTACAACAAGGGGATTTCCACCTCAGTACGCATATGTATCGATCAGGACCACGGACGAGACAGGCGGGATCAGTCCGGACACATGGGGGAATTTTTCGACCAGAGTGAGCAATGCATTGTATAAGTACCAAAAATGAAAATTCCTAGAAATGAAAAAATGGAACTCAGCTGAAGACTATCCCATGCGGGGGGGCACTCAAGATTCAAGTCAGAAATGAAATGAACCACCGATCTTAAACGCTATCAATCGAAGCATTTCTATAGAATTTTATCAACAGCTGGTTCGGAGTACGCAAGGATGAGCACGGCTACACAAATTTCGGACAGTCTGGCCATTTTCAAAAAACAGCTCTCTTGTTTCCTGCCCTAGGGTTATTCATTCGTTTTCCGTGGCTTTCAGGTTTTCCTTGTTGAATATGGCTTTGAAATTCCATCGCTCTCTTTTTTATTATGCGTCTCCCATGTTTTTTACTCTCTTCTCGTTGCTATTCTGCTTTCCTACGTATTACATGTGCATCACACTCAAACAGGATCCGACGACCATGCCGCTCGCGATGGATCGCTACCGCAGCGCCTTCGCGAACCCCACGGTGCACGGGATGGTCTCATGACAGCCAGCGGGATGAAAGACGTGCGAGGCCGCCCAATCGTTATCGCGACGTTGTACGGGATGGTCCCGCAGCGGTGAACGGGATGAAGGGCGGATTACATAGAGCCATCACCAATCTCAGAGTGAACGGGATGGTCAAACAAGTGACGAAACACCTATGACGTCATCATCCTCAAATGATTAATAGGAACCCTCAGTATTGATCGATTTCTTCACCAGGTCACCGCATTTTTAAACTTTTCGTCCCCACCACATGCAAACATGCAGTTTACCGCAGTGTTAATAAAAGGACGTGGTGCGGTTGCGGTCACACACTAAAACTACGGTGGAAAATTTCATTATCGTTCCACAGCACAGCTGATTTTTTAGGTATGTTACAGTTTTTCTTTTTTTTTCTTGTTTGCTTCGGCATTATTTTTGTTTCTGACAATTTAAATATTCTGAATAGGGGCTATTCTTAGTGCGTGAGGGAATTAGCCGTCTGTTCAGGCTTCGAAGTGTTTTTTTTTTCAAAATTCTGTTCGGCAAATTCCTCTTGCTCACTAAGAAAAGCCCCTATTCGTAATATACATGAGTCAGAAACAAACATAATGCCGAAGCAAACAAGAAAATAAAAGAGAAACCGTAACTCACCCAGAAAATCAGCTGTGCTGCCGATCGATAAAATTCGGCGTCTTCCATCGTAGTTTGAGTGTGTGGCCGCAACCGCACCATGTACATTTAACATTGCGGTAAACTGTACACCGTTGTTTTCTTTGCTGTCATAAATGCTGCCTCTACGAGTTTATCTTCAAAATACTACAATATTACAGTCACAAATCAGGTCGGTAACAAGATATACACTAACTATCATGCAGTCTACATAAGATTTTCAAACAGAAAAAACGCTTGCCATTGTAGCAAAAAATGAAAATTATGCAGGTTAAAATATAACAGATTTTCAAGTAGAAAAAAGTGGGTATCGTACATAACAAACAAAGGAAAATATAGACGAACCGTAATCGAGATTGAAGCCAAAGTATAGGTATAAGGAAACGATCGTTTTCCGAATTGACGACTCCTTCGCAAAAAGCAGATGTTTTACTTCCGGAAATATAAAGGTGTGAAGAATCCATCATGCAGACAGCCAAAATCCCGCAGAATGCAGATTTCAAGCAAAGTAAGCGCAGAATTTGCGTGTGAGTAGCAGCGGAAAAATACTCGACAGATTCATGGCCATCTGCAGTCAGGGTTGAGCAGCGTTGTGACCGGCCACAACGGGTGGGGGGGGTCGTTAAATTTTTAGAAATTTTTGGGAAAAAAATGAGAATTAAGGGGGGTCGTAAATTTTTCAATACATGACCCTTTCGCGTCCACACGCCAGCCGCGACCGAACTGGACCCTCACAATATTACAGCAATTTTCGCTTCTCTATAAAATTTGACAGTAAAAAAAGCTTTAAAAAATTTGGTTCCAGGGGCCCGAGGGGGTCGTAAAATTTTGGGTGTTTTTTTTGGAAAAATAATGAAAATTTGTGGTGGGGGTCGTAGCCGCTACGAAAATCGCCACAATGGCCTGCTCGACCCTGTCTGCAGTAACAATTTTTGGACCTGACCGCATAAGAAAAGGAGATTTTGACCCAGCTCCCCGCGAAATATAGGAATTTTTCGCTCAAACCGACAAATCCTTCCGCATTTCCGAAAACTTCCGTTTCCTTTGGTGTGACCTACAGAAAACCTAGAAATCAAAATGGAACTCAGAACAAAAAAATTGTTTCTTCAGCGCGAAGCGAGCTAATCATCCAAGGAGCAGCCATCGTCACCGCCAGCATTTTTGTGTTCGGGTTCCTGGGCGCGTTTCCTTCGTTCCCGGTTGGCTCGGTGCTGCAAGAGAAAAAGTTCTCCATGGATAATCTTGACAGAGCAAAAACAAGCTGAGGCTCAATCATAAACCTACATCCCCTGGAATCCAGCGTCCATCCTCAGCGTTCTAGTCGGAAGAGCGAATGTCCTGCCTGAAAAATGATGCAAGTGAAGCTAGCCAAACAATCAGAAGATGACCTGAAATATTTTTAGTGACTAACTAGGCTTTTTGGAGTCCCTTGAACATTTGCACTCGCCAAGCGAATCGCTCGCTTGACAGCGTTTCCAGAACCATTTGGCGCTGCACATCAGAGCTTCCCAATGAAAGATAATGCCTGCAAAATTTCGTTCCAATATTTTTGAAACCAGGGACTTGAAAAAAACGAAGGTTAGAGTATCAAAATGAGAAGTTTTCAGATTAAGTTACTAGCCCCAGAGCAATTGCGAGCTGGAAACTGAGGAATAATAGTCAGGAAATATCGGGAGTTCGTAGCCGTCCAACACAGCACCTTCGTACTCAGCGAGGTTGTCCTGCATTAAAATCCAATTATATTAGGGTAATTGCCAATCGGAAACGGTCGACAAGAGAGAAGAAGATGAAAAAGGAAGAAGAATAGAAAAAGAGACAAGTAAACACACAACGGCCCTAAAAGAAGGGCAGAAATTCAAAATGATGATCATATTTCGCGACTATTCTAGGAGAAAACTTTTTTTGCAAGTATCCGGTGCAATTGCGGAAAAAATTTTATAATCGCCGTCTCCCTTATGGTCAACGGCATCGTCGGAAGCGAGTCACGCCCACCATTACGCTAGTTTCACGACCCTCCGACCCATCATTGCACCGAAGGCACCCAAACTTCTACGGGGTCCTAAACCCAATTCTGCCTGAGTTCATGTAATAAATTTGAATTTGAACAACAATGATTGATTTACAGGGTTGAGCAGGCCGTTACGACCGGTGACCGAAATTTTACGACCCCCTGGTGACCAAAATTTTTACGAACCCTCCCCTAGGGTGAAAAAAAATTCGTGACTAAGATTTCAACGATTCCCGCCTGGGATGGAGAAATCGTCCCGATGCAATACACAGCGCAATAAATCATGTTGAATAATTGTGCTGAAAAAAAAACACAGTACGAACCTCCTGAAATATTCGTTTTTTTTTTGAAAAATTTTCCAGATTTTTACCACCCCACGTTGCGACCAGTCGCAAGCCTGTACGACCGTGTTGATACAGCAGCATCAAGCATCTTTTATCAGGTTTTCCATTCATTTCTATGGGGAAATCTTGGGTGCCCCCCCCCCCATCCCGTCTAGGCTAGTCCCCTCACCTGCCACTGCCGAAAAATTCTTTTTTTCTAAGTGTCAGAAATTGCACCTCGGGGATCGTATAAGGTTTGGATTTTTGGAAAAAAAATTGATGGTCGGGAGGGGGGTCGCTTCGACTTTAGAAAATTACACAATGCCCCGCTTGACCCTGAAGGTTCCATTGAGGTGCTTGTCGCGAGTCCATCCCTTGCCCCCAGATTTTCGAAGGTTTACGGTAGGGTACGGTAGCGGAATGACAGGAAATCTACAATAGCCCACGCAATCCCGACAACATCAAAAATGATATTGCATTCGTGACTAGCGCTCAAGAAGCTGTCAACGTTTTAGCCAAATCTGAAACGTTGGCCTACTACCGCATAAATACACAAACTTTTTTATTTTCCGGAAATCTGAAACGAAATACATATTTGTATTTAGTACCTCATTTAACCCCTCCATTTATACCGAGTTCGGGCGGAAAGATCTCGATCACTGTGGAGTGGAAAGTGGATTACTCTCCAGAAAAAAACGAATTAGAGTGTCGAAGGTGTTCCTAGAATCTCGTCGATATTAATTTCATCGTCAATTTAGCTTGACAAATACCGAATTCGGCTTGTCAGAAGTGAAGATGTTCCTATATTGATGGACTATCATGGATTTCGTCAGTCGGAAATCGTTCTGATAGATTTGCCGGGTGGCAAGATAAAGGTTCGTTTTCAGGCTGATTCAATAGATGCCATGAAGATTTGAATTGGCCTGACATAAGTTTGGTAGGCGTCGGACGAGACCTCATTGTTTTATAACCCTATCTTATGAAATTCGGAGGTTTTGTTCTTGCTCGTCCTTCGTTTATGATATTTCAATTGCCAAACTATTTTCTGAGCCATGGGTGTTTTTTTGTATGCCGTTGAAGTAATTCAACTGTCAAACACCAGTATGTCCAAGTCCCGTTTTCTCAGGGTGATGTGGAAGATCTTGCAGCTGAAGATGGGTCTAATGCTGATGTCGGCCTCGGAATGGAAACCGAAAATTGCTCCGGTGATGGCCCACTTGTTTTCGATTTCCTTTCCCTGACAAAACTTGAAGAGCGGTGTGCAACAGACGAGAAAAGTAGGCTTTCTTTAGTGGTTTCCTTTGATTTTTTTCTTTAGTGCTCCAATTTCAGGATTAGCCATGAGCCGACCGATCATGTCGCTGACCTACTACGACTGCAATCCTCTTGATACCCAAACCGCTTTCTATCTTCGCAATAGGTGGGTGGTTTAATGCAGTCCAAGCTTACTCGGTCCTACTCATGTTTTATGCGCTGAATTGAACCAGTTGTGTACAAGTTACTCAACTATTGTGTCTTTTCCTTAGCTAGTCCTCTAGCATCTCATTTTTGCAGAGTTTCTCGTAAAATGCTCACTTCGGAAATGGATGAGGGCCTTTTCTCTTTGCCAATTTGGATTGCGGCTAATGCGAAGGATCAAATGGGCACCGTGTTTGTGGGCTACCAGAAAACCAGTACTGCAATTTCCCTTTTCCACACAAGATGTTTAGGCTAGTTTTTAATTTCTTCCGTATTACCATTCGATTTACTTACTGCCTGATTATTGTATTCTGTCAAAGTAATCCACTTATTGATTAATTCATTGTTGATGAGTTTCATGTCCTTGGCTATGCTCATTTTGCCAGTACGGACCCGGCTCCTTCACCGTTGCCTTCTCTTTTTAAGGTTTTCTCTTTTCTTCTTCTTTTACAGCCTCTAAGCGGTTTTTGTCATAGGCTGAAGGCTGCACGGTCAAGCGGGGCGTTGCGTAATTTTTCGAAATCGGAGCGACCCCCCTCCCCCCATCAAAAATTTTTTCCAAGATTCAAAATTTGGCGATCCTCCCCCGAGGCGCGATTTCTGGGCAGTTTATATTTGTTTGCTAAAACTGTCAGAAGCCGAAAATTCGTCCAGTAGTCGGGCTCAAGCGTCTAAAACCTGAGCAATGCTAAGATTGGTGACCGAAACTATCGAGAATTATTGAGATATCTTCACCATTTTTTCAATTTGGTCCGAAATTTTTACGATCCCCCTTACCTTCATTTTCAAGCCGGAATTTCTGCGACCCCCCCCCACTCACCGTTGCGAAATTTCGCAACCCCGCTTGACCCTGGAAGGCAGTGTTCACGATAAATTAGGGGTGTCCAGTTTCTTACAGATTATGATAGGCCAATGGCTTACCGTGACAGCAGCGTCAGATAGATCTGCGAAAAGGGACGAGAAAGCACTCATTTCCGCCAAAGCAGGATCCCTTGTGTGACGTCCCATTTTTGAGAATGTGAGGGTTTACCGATGTGAAGGAATGAAGTCCTACCATGTGATAACGTGATCATATCTTATCGACCGACTTATCGAAGCCATTTCTGTTGCTGACCGGCTCTTTACGTGCTGAAGCCTGTTCAGAAAGGAATAGTGTGCGGGGCGTGGTCTCCAGAAAAAGATGGAGTCTCCGGACTTTGGAGGTGCCTCGTTTGGGCACCTCTGGACGGTTTTTTTTTCGCGTTCTTTCTTTGTGATCGGCTCACCTTCCAACACACTGTTAGTTTTCTGCGAAAAAATTGTCAACTTTTTTTATCGCGGACACTGCCTTCAAGGAATCGGGCGACCATTACAGGATTCGTCCAAAGGTTCATTGTGGTTATGGAGATAGGTCTCTTCGGGCACATGAATAAGTGCGCCGTGTCATGTCCGGCACTATCACGGTCCGGGCATGCGTCATGTCGACTGCTGTCGATTTTATTGACGTAAGACCTAAGCAGTGTAGAGTGAGCGCAGGGAGGCAAGAGCACATTCGGCTCGCCTGCCGACTTGAGACTCGGACTCGCAAAACCGGTGTGGCGCTTCTTCCAGGATAGGGTTCAGAGCAGCCTTTTCAAAATATCTGCGAACAAACTGGGTGTGCTATTCACGCAGAAGACGAAGTCTTTTTTTCATGTTGGAGTCGGCCCATCTATGTACATCCGTTTTACGAGGAGCGTCTGCAAGCGGTCTCTTTATCAATCTCTCTCTAATGGGCTTGATTATTCTCTTTGTCGGATGATTCGGCTGTCTCAGAACAATATACATATGCGGTGCCTGGAGTTCACAGTGCTCCTTGACTGGTAGAATGCAGGCTTCCGCGTCAATATGTTCTATGGGAAGCTCCTTGCACAACCGGTAGCAGTTCTAAGTGCAGCATTCTCTACGCGCTGCATCTTATTTCAGGAGCTGTCTGACACCAGGTGCCGCATATTCCAGAGCTGGTTGAAGTATTGCTCTGTAGGTCGCCAATATAGTCTCTCTGCTGCTGCCCTATGAAGTTCCTCTAAGAGCTCTCAAGATATTAAGCTTTGCCTTGACGACTGTTTGTTTCTGTTCCGCGTTTTTGCGGAACTTCAGTGACGGATCGAGAATAAGACCAAGCAGTTTGGGAAATCTTGCTGCTGGCAAACGGTTCTTCTTCTTCTTCTTGTCGGCCATGATAGAGCATCGCATTGGAGGCGTAGGAAGCCAGCAACCTCACACGGTTTATACAATAGATCTCGAGCAGACAGGGTTGTAGGTCTGGCCTGACATGAAAATAGAAGCAAAGAATCATGTCCAGCACATTTACAGTCGGGGCATTTAGCTGGGACTGACTGGTTGTTGTTGTTGTTGCCCATCTTCCACCATATACACTGATCCTGGATCCAACTTCCGGCACGTAAACGACATAATCGAAGCAGGTTGGGATCCTTTTCTTTGGAGGATCCCGGGATGGGGCGTTATTCAACCCTCTTTTTTTATTCTTGTTTTTATTATTTTTTTATTTTGTCTTGTTTTTTAAGCTTTTTCGTTTTTTTTTCATACTTATATGATATATGATCAAAGTGACAGTCAATGAAATATGAATTCCTATCGTATGCAGATACCATTGCGACTTCGAGTAGAAACCACTCCGGAGCTGGAATAGCGCTGCCCGATTTGATCTGGCAAAGTCTCCTCCTCCTTGGCAATCTTCGGCGGTGGTCCACTTAGCAGGGGAGAGTTCATAGTACCCAAGAACTCTTTTACAAACTTCTGGTGAACTTCCTTCCGAATGCTCTCTGCAGTTCCAGGTCTTATAGACATTGGCTTGACAGTTCTGAAATGCTTCCTGATCTGTCAAGGCGGCTCCGGTTCCTTCATCATGTCGTGCGATGGGTGTTCTGGGTCGATTGTCGCAACCTTACGATATTGAAGAGCCAGCATCTGATTATGAGCTTGGACTGGCATGATTCCCGTCTCGTTACTCAGGTGGTTGGTGCGCGCCATCGCCAGGCTTCCCGTCGCGATCTTCAAGGCTGCAATTTGACACGCTTGTAACCGGTCCCAGTGAGACGATGCAATGAGCGGGCTTCAAGCTGGAGCAACGTGCGACATCACGGATTGTTCGATGGCACGGTAGGTCAATGTGAGCAGCTCTTTGCTTTGTCGCAGTTCCCTCCTGCCAACACTTTCAGGAGGTTCACTCTTTTAGCCGTCTTCTTACGAACAGCTTCCGCATGTAGTCGTCCCGTCATCATAGTATCGAAATGATAGCCCAGAATCGTCGGATTTCTTCCATGCGTAATTTGCGTCCCATTTATGAGCCTTTGGCACGTATGTCGCTTAAGCAGAATGTGTTGTAAGAAGAGAGACAGTGGTCTTCTGGAGCGACAGTTGAAGATGTAGATCTTCGAGGGCCTTTGTTAGCTTCGGAAGATAGCCGTTCAGGCGTTTTCCGCAGGTTCCCGCATACGGATGTGATGCAGCCAAAGTTAGGTCATCCGCATATCCCACTAGGCGTGTTTCTGGTCGGGGTGCCGAGAGTCCTGCGATGTAGAAAGAAAACAGGAGCGGAGAGAGAACCGCACCTTGCGGTACTCCGGAGCGCACCAATCTTAGGTTGGACATCTGGCCTCTAAAGTCTGTCCGTATTGTTCTGCCCTTCAAGTAGCTAGACATCCAGCGGGCTAAACCTCTCGCCAGGGACGACTCCGCAAGCTTTTGACAAAGCATGGAGATAGCGACAGTGTCGTAGGCTTTCTTTAAATCTAGTGCGACCATATTTGAGCGGCTAGGCGGTCTCTTCTCGTTTAACCCATCCGTAATGAATCCGGTGAGTTCGACCAACGCTAAGGTGGTAGAGAAGCCTTTCCGAAAACCATTCTGCCATCCAGGGATTCGCAAGTGCGTCTCCAGTGTAGGAAGAATGGTTTGAAGATTGGCCGCATTCTTGTTGTCCAACGGTTTGCTCTTATGAAGAATTTGGATGGGATTGGTTTTCACTGAAAGGCCATCCAAAGCTCTCATGGTTGTCCATAACCTGGAGAAGTTTGTGCGATGTTCTATGCCTTCCACAAACGCTCTCCAAGTCTGTTGTCGGTCCATCCTCACTTCATCTGCGATTATTCTGTTCAGCTCAGGGATCCTGGTGTTGGTGGGGTCCGTTTTACGAATCGAGTCTCTTTCCCTTATGAGGTCCTTAGCGTTATCCGACAGTCCTTGCATAAAAGCCTTACGCCTGCTTTTAGGGATAGATTGTGACGTTGCTGTCCTTACGGCCGATGTCAGGAATCGATCCATCTCCAGTGGGTTTGCCCGAAAGTCAAAACCAGCAGGTTGCTGTTCCAGTACAGACGAAAACTTGAACCAGTTCGCCTTTTTGAAGTTAACGAACGTGGTTCTTGGTGAGGAAGAAATGAGGGGCTCGCTTTTGAACTCCATCAGGATCGGGAGGTGGTCGCTCGCGCCTGTGTTTACGGTGTCCCAAGCTACTGACGATGTAAGTCCTGTGAGCACAGCGAGAGATCCGGTGACGAGGGTCTTCCATATGTCGGCTTCCTAGTAGGGTGAGGGTCTTCATTGAGAATCACGAAATTGGACTGCGCTATCCCCTGCTCGAGGTCCTGTCCCCATTTTGGTCCTCTTCACCCTCTAACCATAGAGGACTGTGCGCGTTGACATCTCCCATGATGATTGTGGATTTCCCGCATGTCAGGAATTGGGCTATAGATAGCTCGTATGAGGGTGGGCATGAGGATCTTGGCGGAGAGTAGAGGTTGTGAATGTAAACAGATCCAGCCTTCGTTTCCACAGCTATGAGTATGCATTCCGTGGTACCATCGCTAGTTCTTGGAGTGATCACACTGCTTTGTAAGTCGTTTCTAACCAGAAAAGCCTTACCTCCTCCAGAGCTTGTTCTGTCGTTTCTCAGGCATGTTTAGCCTCGAAGAACCGGTGATCCGTGATTTGGGTCCAGTTTAGTCTCTTGAAGTCCCACAATTTCAGCTCCTATATGGTATGCTAGAGCTTCTAGTTCCGCTGGTTTGTTGCGAAAACCATTGATATTCTATTGGATTATCTCCAGAGAATCGGGACTTGAACGTTGAGGTTGAGATGCCGGCACGGCGACGCAGTTCGGGCACACGTAACGTTGGCGTGCATACGGAAGAGACTTCGCGTTCACTGTTGAAGGTTGGCGCAAACTCGGTGCCATGTGCTTTAGCATAGGTGCACCGAGTTTGCGCCAACCTCCAATGGGGAACGCAAAGTCTCCTCAGGATCCATGCCGATGTTATGAGCTGTCCGCGTCCTTGAAGGACTTGAGACCGGAACATTTCCTCACATCAGTCCATTTCCTGCACTTGATACACTGGACGCTACCTGCAGTGGCTGAGCTACCACACTGGGTGCACGGCCATCGAATCCGACGAGGGGGTCCATTGTTTGCTTCGATTCCGGCACGGATGAGTGAACAACGGATCAGCAGCGCCGGTTTATGCTGACCCGCAACCGAAAAAAATTGGCTCCAGGACTCGTGAAAAGTGAATTTTGGGAGGTATAGTTGAGGAGCTTTGACTTCGGAAGGATGACGGCAGTTGTAGACGACTTCTTCCGCGTACGCTCTTGCCAACGAGTAGGCGATCCTCCTTAAAGGCACGGGACACCCAAAAAATTAATTTTTAGATTCCATGCTCATCTTGGAGAGAGTCACACGCTGATCATAGTGGTATCTCTGAAATCGTCCAAGACCCCCTTTGAACAGAGTTATGGCTCTCCAAAGATGCCTAGATTTTGAGGGTGAAAAATTTGTGGACGAGTTGCCTCAGGCCTGTATTTCTCTTCATTCGCAATCGTTGTGTGAGAGAAAGCCAGGATAAGGAGACAGTCCGGTAATGGACTGAAGAACGACGACTTGTTGGATTTCATCCATCCATTGAGCCGCTATCGAGTTCGAAATTCTGTTAGGGGGTCGGGCCTGTGGTGGTGAGCGAAGGGGGTCGGGCCTGTGGTGGTCGCTTATATCTCGCTCATTTGGAGGAAATGAGATCTGGCATTTGGCACATGTTATACAGGAGAGGTCTTCTACAAAATTACATGAAAATCTCAAAATTCATATCTGAGGGTGTACTGTGCCTTTAAGAGCGTTCACGATCATCATCATCGTTGACTTTCCGCAGTGAAATGGTGGGCCGGAAGGACCCTAGGCTCCCAGTGTCGGAAGAATGGTGGAAAACGAGCCAGGAAAGGCAAAATAATGGCTGCGAACAAGCGTCTTGGTGTACCAGAACCGCCATGTGCTCCAGATCCGCCCTCTCGATATGAATAAATGAAGACTCAGATTACAGGAATGATCAAGTCAAGGAAGTGCTGATGAGTGAGCTGATCGCTTGATTGCATTGAATGCTATCATCCTTCCTAGCGGTTAATTCCTCCCTGGTCAAAAATCAACGCAAACAAGGGAGGACCTATATTGGCTTGAAAACGCGACTTTCGCGTCCTTTTCAAGCGTGCTTCGCTATATAGGGCACCAGACCTGAAAACAGTGGAGATATTGGAAGTGAAATTTATTGTAAACACTGCCTTCAAATAACGTTCTTTCTGATGCACATCTCCATTCCATGGGCAGTCGACCACTTGACGGAGTGCAATATCTCTGAACAGGCTCCAGTCTGCAAGGCCTAAATTGAGATTAGAACTATGACGAATACCAGAGTAAGGGGCAAGAGAATCAGAGAGATCAATATAGACAAAGACAGGGAATGTGATCGCTGGGGAGAGTTGTGGAGGTGGACCACGTGCTAGCATTAGAAAGATTGGATGACACAAGAGAGATGTCTGGGCTAGAAGGTCGTCCGCTGACAGGGAGACGAGTGGACTGGTCATCGTTGAGGATCACCAGGTCGCACTCTTCAGCCCATTCTTCGATGTCATCCCTTCTGGCGTCGGAATCAAGCGCAGACCAGAGCATGTGTGAAGTCACCCGCAAAGACAGCTGAAGGGGAGAGTGAGCAGTCATGCAACTGCTAAACGAGAGGTATACGATTGTAAGAGGGGGACAAGATGTTGCAGGAGGAATATTGATGGTAAATAGAGGTGACGGGGTTTTGAGGGGGATATGGACACGAACGTACCCAAGAGTACCGTACTTAGGAACATTAGGAATAATATGAGAAGGTAAAGCAGATTGCACAAAAGTTGGTGCAAAGGTAAGCCAAGAGGCTAAGGGTGAATTTAGCCTGGTTTCTCTGCAGGTCTCCCACGCTTAACAATCTTGTCTCGCTATATACTGGGGTGATGGCAGGAGGCGCTGATGTTCTCTGCACACGATTAGATACGATCCTCGCCATAGGTCGCATGACAAACGGAGGGAGCAGCATTACGCGCGCCATGAGTATGAGTGATGAGAGTTACGATTTTTACAGAGGATGCGTGCTCTTTTCACATACATACTGAGCTTCTGATCGAGTAAAAGAGCCGCTGTTGTTTTGAAGAGGAAGGTTAGAGGAACAGTTGTCATTTTTTCACACTTATAATCTGCACTCCCAGGGGTCTATACTTCTTGCTCTGGCCAAGTTTTGCGCTTTATAAATTGTGGAAACGAAGCATTCACCAGCTAAAAGTGTATAAAAAGTTTATTGTTGTGGAAAATCTATCGTAGTGCACGCTGAACACTCTCTATCAGGGCTGTGCGTAACTGAATTTTGTTATTTCGTAAATCGTAAATCGTAATTTTTCAAATTCCTCGTAATTCGTAAATCGTAATTCGTAACAGATGATGAATAACCACACACATGGCTTAAACCTCATTCGATATGGAAACACCTCATCACTAAAGTGCCGAGTTATCTTCAAACAAAACCTCAAGCCCTACCTTTGATGTGGAAACACTTTAGTGATGAGGTGTTTTCACATCAAAGGTAGGGCTTGAGGTTTAATTTGAAAATAACACGGTTCTGAGCAGTACTTGAAAAAAATTTCAGTGAACGTACGTGGGATAGAAACAACTTTACAGAACAGTAAAATTTTAAGCTTCACCAAGTACCGAACCTGTGCCACGTTTTGCCCTACTCTTGAATATGGAAATATAAGGAATCATCGCTATATCAAACACAGTTCGGTGAAAGCCAAGGAGGGAAACACTGTGTTAGGAAAAAATGCGGTGTTCGAGAGTTTAAGGCCATATCTGTCTAGGGAAGGATACACACTTGTTTAAAGGCAGCATACACGCTCGTAAACGTGATTGAGATAACTACGGAAATAGAATGGTATGGCCTACATTACAACGCTTACGCATTTTGAAGTGTCAAAAACGATCCACAATGCCGCTCCATTAGTTAGAAGTTGGCCCCGCCCTGTATTTTCACGCCCCCTGTATTTGGCCTTTTCCTGCTACGCAAGGTTGCTGGGTCATATTCACCGTCAGTACTGTTGGTGGATTGCCTAACAAGTGAACCACACACGTCCCTGACGGCGAAGATGGCCCAGCAACCCTGCGTTGGAGGAAAAGGGCAAATACAGGGGGCGCGAAAATACAGGGCGGGGCCAACTTCTAGCTCATGTTGCAGCGTTTTGGGTCATTTTTGACACTTCAAAATGCGTAGGCATTATATTGTAAGCCATACGGCTCGATCCACATTGTTATCCCAACCACGTTTACGAGCGTGTATGCTGCCTTTAAAGGCACTGTTCACGATAAACTTCATCCTCGAAATTTCCTAGGCAAACGCTTCTCATGGCTCTCAGAAGCAGAACAGCGTCGAAGAAACAGGACGAAAAGCTACCCAGGAGCGCAAAACGGCTTAGAAAAGTAGGCAAACCCCGCCGCTCTGGGCATGTCCGGGCCCTTTCCGCCCCGCGACGTGAACAATGGAACAATGGAGAACGTGAGATGAGCGATGGTTTCCGATCAAAAGCCCCGTTCTGTCCTTCATTCTCAACTTATCTCTTTACTCAGGTCAGCTCGCATACATTGGCTGCAAAAGGCGGAAGTTACAAGCCCCGGACAACTCGTCCACAATGCTTCCCTAGCTCAAATTTTGAGGGACCATAAATCCGTTCCCAGAAGGTCTTGTACGATTCCAGAGACATCATTGAAATGAGAATGGGACCGTTTTCAAGATGAGTAAAAAAGCAAAGAAGATATTTATCACCGCTCCACCGACTTGGCTCGTTTATGGAACAAAGAAGGGTTGGAACCCGATAACAAATTAGAGGCAGTCGGTGTAAAAAGCGGAGCAGTCGATCGTTAGGGAATCTCATTATCAACAACTATATTTCGACATAACCGACCTCTCTGCTGTTAACTGCGCCCGTCTGAAAATGCCAGAGAAAATTTTCATAGCATGTTGAAATTGGAAAGAACAATCAAATGCTGGAAATGCAAAAAAGTTAATTTTAACCATGCTGTAGACAGCAACTTTATATTCTCTGAAGATTCTCGGCTCTGAGCCCCATCGAACAGAATCGGGGCCGCTTGACAGTTTGGCTCTTGCTCTCAATTTCTGCTGTTGCTGTTCGGGCGAACTACAGGAGCTCGGACAACAACAACAGTGGCCCGGAAAGCAGCAACAGTGGCTCGGACAGCAACCGAAGTCGATTCGCAGATTGAGAGAACGAGCCGAACTGTCAGTCGTCTCGAGGCCGAGAATCGCCTGAGTTGTTCTCCCCAGTCGCATTTTCACGATTTGTTACGATTCGTTACGATTTTAGGTCGAAATTCCGTAAATCGTAAAAAAATCGCCAAAAACGGCCGTAATTCGTAAATCGTAAACCGTAATTCGTAATTACGCACAGCCCTGCTCTCTATTGATTTTTGAAGGTCTTTTGTCGTCTGTTTTCTGCCCATTTTTGGAGACTTCTTTCTGTTTTCTGTCAAACTGGTTTTTTCCGTTTCGAAAAAAAAATCCCGCGCATCCCTGGCTTTGATCTCAGAGGGTTCAAATGCTTTTCAACGACGATAGATCTGGTGCCATGATAAGCCAT
Source organism: Aplectana chamaeleonis (assembly GCA_029168955.1). Taxonomy (NCBI): domain Eukaryota; kingdom Metazoa; phylum Nematoda; class Chromadorea; order Rhabditida; family Cosmocercidae; genus Aplectana; species Aplectana chamaeleonis. The sequence continues at coordinate 210,866 of JAPDOI010000913.1, forward strand.
TAATATAAACATGTATAAATGTTTGAAGCTGAAACAACCTACCAAATTGAAATGTGAAATTTAAAAGTGAGAATTTTTTTCAAAAACAGGCGCAATAATTTTGCCCCAAATCAATATTTTGCTGTCCGCCTGACCAAATCGTGGTAGCGAAGTCTCACATCAGGTCAGGACAAGTCCGTGTCGACTGTGCGTAATGTGGAAGTTTTAAATTTCTTGCTCATGGTAGGGATTTAAGGGCGTTATCGGGATCGATGTGAAGATGCTATTAAACTGCTCCAAAATCGTTTCGAGGCCGAACTTGAATCTCATGGCAAGGCTGTTGCCCTATATAGTGTGAGTTTCCAATGAATGCTCACTTTGTGTTCCGACAAGTATCAGAAGTTGGCCTCCTTGCAGATTCTGGGAAAGAGTGTGTCGTCGGCTTGGGGTCCAAGCAAAAACCTTTCCAAGATGACGCTGACTTTTAAATGGGATGCAAAGGTAATGTGTCAGTACTCCACCGTGTTAAGACTGTTACGTCTCAGCTAATGGAACGGTTAAGACCACTAACTACTTGTGCACACCACCGCCTTCGGCGTTAGCAGTGTTCCACTTTTCGCCTGGATGGAAGGACAAGCGAGTAGCTCTTCTGGAGGCCACGAAACAACTGGAATACTTATTGGTATGCTATACTGTTTACCAGTTTTGTCAAACAATCCAGCGTTACAACCTTCTTCCGCGTTTTCACTTTCCACATTGGGACTGGAGCATGGTGGTATAAAAACGCTTAGAAAATGATTTGGTACGTGTCAGGCTGGTATGAAAATCCTGCACCAAATTCTCGTCGGCAGGTTTTCTCCTCTCCATCTGTAATATTTTGATCAAGTGTGGTTTACTAATGGAAAACGCAAGTCTTCTTCCATCTAATGGCGTTTATCGCTACTCGAAAAACACCTGCTTCGGATTCTACGTCAAAATGTGGAGGAAGTTTTCGGCACCAAAAAATTGAAATGTTTTTCCTCCTGCTCTTTCCTATCTTCTTTGCAGCCGCAGAAGGGTTATTGTCAAAGGTTCGAGAAACGGGCGACCGAAGTTGGATTCAACCACAAATCCATTGTCGTCAGTGTGGTGGGCCTTTTCGGACAGTCGAATAGGTGTGCTGTAGGGTGGCCAGGGTTACCACAATTAGGGGAATGCCCGCAGCGCAACGAGGCGAGGGAACATCTAGCCCGCCTACCGAGTTCCATCTCGGTGTTGCTGACTTCAGGTGGTGCGATCCCCAATATGGGGTTGACAGCCACCTTATTCAAGTGATCCCTGACGAATCGGGTGTGCTCCGCACGTAAAAGACGAAGAGGATTCAATAGGGAGTCTGTCCATCTTTGTATATTGACTTTCTCGGGAGCATCCGCAAAAGGCATTTTGATATCTCTCTCTCACAGGATTCATAATCTTTCTTAATGGGTGATCAGGCTGCTTGACGATGTTAATAACCAGTTGCTGCGCTTGGAGTTGACAGTGCTCCTTAACAGCCAGAATACGGGCTTCAGCATGAAGATGCTCCACTGGAGTGCTCTTTGCACACCCACTGGCAACCCGAAGTGCAGCATTTTGAATTCGCTGCATCTTAGTCCACGATGAATCCGATACTATGTGTTGCCATATCGGTGCTGCATATTCCGACGCCGGCTGCAAGATTGCCTTGTACGTGGTCAGGACCGTCTCCGTACTGCTTCCCCACGAGGTACCGCCCAGAGCTCGTAAGCCGTTGAGCTTAGCTCTCACTGTAGCCTGTTTCTGCTCAGTGTTTTTATGGAACTTCAGCGAAGGATCCAATGCTAGGCCGAGCAGCTTCGGGAAACGTGCGGCAGGCAGACGAGCGTCTTCCCAGTTCACAACGGGGTGAGCACAGTGTTCCTTAGAGTCAGTGGAGAAAACAGACACAGATGATTCAGCGGCAGAGACAGTGAGCATCATATCATCGAGAAAGCTCTTCAGAACGATGAGGTAGCTATTGATCTTGCGTGCAGCTACATTAATGTCTCTGTCCCGGCTCAAGATGGGGATGTCATCCGCATACGCAATGACTTTGATGTCACTGTGGGGGACGGGCAAATCCTAAAGGTAAAGACTGAACAGAGCAGGCGATATGACTCCTCCTTGAGGGACACCGGCAGCGATCGGGATGCTATTAGAGACATGTCCCTGAAACAACACTTTTGCTCAGCGCCCTTTGAAGAGTGCGGTTATCCATCGTTTCTGCCAAGGCGGAGTGGTGGACCTCAATAGCTTCTCAGACAGTATGCCCAAGTTGACAGAATCAACAATTTTTTCAGTAGGACAAACTTTGCATTTTTCTGAAAATTTTCCAAAAAATAACAATTTGTTATATAGGCTATAAAACGGCGAAATTCACATGGTTCCTACGCATGCTGGTGCGGAGAGGATGTAGAATGAGGCGACGCGCGAGCCACTCACGCCTCGAATGATGTGAATTTCGACGTTTTATAGAGGGTACCTTCATTATGCAACGAATTTGGTGCATCGAACTCCATAGTTGAGCGTTGTGCACACCGCTTCATTTAATGACAACTGTTTTGTCAGTTATCGACTATTTTTTTCGAAAACCAAAAAAGTAAAAATCGAATTGCCAAGTGACTATTTAACTATCAAACTATGAAGGTTGGTGCCCTGAAGTCGTTGGATAATAGAGGCACGATGAAAATTGTCGTTGTTGGTCCTATGAATGGCTTTCCATACTCCTCAACGCCACGGCGTCACGCGCGGGTGTGGCGTTAGAGTATGAGTGGCCTGACGCCACGCCTGCTCTGTGACGCTCGACGGCGACAGCCGTAACGACTTATTTATCGTTTTCATTATTAATCTATCATCGATTTCATTTCGTTTCGTATTGATTTATTGCAGCACTATCCTCTGCTGGGGGTGCTGCATTATGGCCGAATGGGTGGGGCAGGGGTGGAGTCGGCTGGCACCAGCTGCCCAGGTGACCGGTCGTAAGCTTAAGCGCGATGAGTGGAATTATAGCGCTGTTCTACCTACGATAGCGTCGACCAACTAACGAGCCATTCAAGCCAATTGACTGAGCGGGAAACGGGAGAGAAATAGAACTGTGGTGAAATAGGATAATATGTAAAGGAGTTCGTGAACAGTAGACCTGGAACCGAAACGAATTAATAGTTAAATCAGAATACTGGAGTGCTTCGATTATTCAGGGATTCGAATATTCAATTCATTCCGGAACTCCTCACTTTGGATTTTTAGAATATGTGATTCATTTAGTGAAGGGGATTTTTCTTTTTTGAAATATTCGATTCAAGTTCGATTCACTCGAAGGATTGGATATTGTTCTTTTTTTTTCAAAACCGAGTCATTCACGGTTTTTCGAATACTCGAATCGATTATCTGAATATTCGAGTGAATCGGTACTTTGAATTTTTCAATATTCAAATTCGGAATATTCGGTCTAGTCAGAAAACCAAAATATCAGATTTTTCGAAAATTCTTCCAATTTCGTGTCACGTCATTGAAATATTGAGTCACCGATGAAAATGTTCTCAAACATTCATTGAACGATCGGAATTACTTTGAAAATTCAAATTGCTATTCTGGTCCGCTAATTAATTTTGCGAATAGTTTGTTTCGCATCAAAATCAAAAACAAGATCGGGTTCGGTATCTTTCCACTTCTTTTTTATTTATTCATGGACTTTCGAAAAAGAAAAAGAAAATTATGATTAGTTCCGAATTTGGTTTGTTCTACCTTTGAAATTTCGAAAGTTCTTGGGAATTTTCACGAATAGTGTTTTTACATATACATATCTTGGCTTGCGGTCAGCAAATCTTGATGAAACTTTGGTATGCTATGGGGCAATTTTTCTGAAGACGGAAAATCGAACAGGTTGGAGTCAATCTCCAGAAATTCATCCCTATGAAAATATTCGCCCTAAAACCATTTCAAAATATGTGCTTTATAAGCTTTGACGAAGTACAACTGGCACATAAATTTCGCTCTTTTTTTGATAACGTGAAAGAGAGATACTTAATAGGTGCAATATCGCATAATGTTATCCCGAATTTATTTCTAAAAAAATTCATAGACTATTTTTTCACTAGGTTAACCAAAGGTTCCCAAGACCTTTGATTGGCAAATAACTGCTACGGGTTTGGGATTGTAATAGTCATGTTCTGAAGGAATAGTCCTAATTTTAAATATTACTCTGAAATCATGAATAATCTCCAAATTTAAAAACTGCACCTTCAAAACATAATCTCTTGTAACATCGGCGTGAATCCTAGTGAGACTTTGCGTTCCTCTTTGGAGGTTGGCTCAAACTCGGTGCATCTATGTTATGGCATATGGTCCCGAGTTTGCGCCAACCGTCAATAGTAAACGCAAAGTCTCATTAGGATCCACGCCGACGTGATGTGTAAACCAAGAGCTGTGATGCCACGCATTATATATAGTTTACAGCAATGGGAGTAGAACCTGGTGAGGTTGCGGACTCGTCCTAACATACGGTAGTTTGCTAGTGGTATCACTCATTTTTTCCAAACAGCTGTGATATAATGGTGAGTGTGTGTTTTCACCGTTATGGCTACATCTGTGAAAGCAATGGAAACAGGTGAAAATTTGAGAGCGGAAACAACAAGTCACCGACCAATCTCAGTAAAAAATGAGTGATAACACAATCAGACTACAGTATATTAGGAAGAGTCCGCAACCGCACCAGATACTACTTCCATTGCTGTAGACTATATATTAAGGTTTCATCAAGATTCGCAAAGGTTATGATAATAAGTGATTGGTAATCATATGTCTCATGCAACAGTATCCCTTTATAAAACTCGATCGATTGACATGAGTAGCTCGTTTGTTGGTTGAAGCGGCCGTAGTGAGAGCGACGCTCTAATTGCGATCCTCGCACCTCCGCTTACAATTTGCCATCTGTGCAGTTGGTGACAGCCAACCCAGCCCCTGCCCCGCCCATTGGGTCATAACGCTTATCCCCCTCCTCTGCTACTATGATTGTGAAGGCGTGTATAGTTAGGTCTTTGGCTTGTTTCTTCAAGAAAAAAACGTTTAAATCTAAACCGCGGCTGGCCGGTAATTATCAGGCAGTCGTCGGTGAGATTTAAAAAGCCGCGCTTTAGATTAAATGTTTTTTTCTTGAGGACACAAGCCACGTACCTAACCAGACATATTTTGCTCGGTCGGCAAAGTTAAGGCCCACTCTAATCCTTGCCGCTATAGCGTCGCCGCTGGAGTATACACATAGCCATAGGTCGTGACGCGCGGCAGTGACGTACAAGTATAAGTCTCGTATTGAAATCATTTGGGGGGGGCACTCGAGAAAATGGAAAGATTAATCCATGAAAATGAAAATTTGGGCTGATATCATATGCCTGATAGCGTTATCAGTCATTGTTTTCGTGGAGTTTCCATGGAAATACTTTGACTTCTGAAAGCGGTATCATTCATTCTCCAGCTGAATCCTGATTGCCCCCTCACCCCTCCCGAAATAGTTTCATACCTAAATCTCTTCTACGCGTGTCACACGCGTGACGCGCTTTTTGAGAAGTATGAATAGTGCCTAATGTCTTTTCAGGGCTCCGATTTTCTATGAACTTGAACACCTCTGAAGGATAGAAAGAAGAGGAGGGGATTCGAAGATTTTTGTTTATAAAAACATACTCCATATTATCATGCTAAGTTTGAAGCTGGGGTAGGTCTTCGAGTAGCTGTGAACTCCTTCAAGTAGGAATAACGTTAAAGTTTCGGATGGTATACCACACTTTATCCAAAGATCACAGATGGACGGAGGAAAATTTTTTGCTCAGGATTGGTGCAGCATTTTCGTACCGGCCTATTAATATTTGGCTACATTTTCTCGAATTCGTGTGCCGCATTGTAGGAATTGAGAAGCGTCTAAAATGAAACGCACGCTGCGTCGCAATAAGTGAAGCGTTGTCGTGGAAGATACACTGCGTCTTGGAAAGTAGGAGAGGTGGATGCCGTGTATATTGGATAGGACTCTAACAGGACAGGGTGGAACGTCTTGGCATATGATGTGTTATGCTTTCTCACAATGGCAGAGTGAATATCATTGGAATTCGCCACGCTTCTAATCGATTTGTCATGTGTCCACCAGAGCGGCAGTCAGTCCTCTACTGCAGGATATATAAAGGCGAGGAAAAATTCTGTGTTGGCTGTATATAGGTGAAGATCAATCAATAATTTTTGCCGAAGGCGCAAATTAGGGGGTCTGGGGGCGAAGCCCCAGCCGACCGTAAGGACGGCCAGCATGAGGGCTGGTATATAATTATATAATAGAGCTCGCCAAAATCTGCACATTTATAAGCGAGGTATCGTCGATCACTGGTCAAGAGATCGCCGCGCCGAACGCACGTGGCACGCACGCATGCGAGGAGGTAATGATATCTCATTACCTCCTCGCTTGCGTGCTTGCCACGTGTGTTCAACGCGGCGATCTCTCGACCAGGGATCGATCATACAATAGAAGCTGCCGGTTAGTCAATAAGCATGAAACTCATGGCAACACGACTGTGCTCGCTCAGGTAGTGGCGGACGTGTTTCTGTGGTATTCGCGAATTTTGATCCCCTGCCAACCGCTTCTCTTCGTCTGTAGATCTAATAATTTTTCACGGACACCACTGCATAGTTGGGTCCGTGGCCTGTTTCCTCAAGAAAAAACATTTATATCTCACTCGCGGCTGGTGTGGCGGTCGCGTACGGCGGCCCGCTAATCGATTCAGGCCGTGGTCAGCTTACCATACTGCCAGCCGCCGGTGATATTTAAACCGGCCGCGGGTGAAATTTAAACCGCGCGCGCCAGCCGCGGATGAGGTTTAAATGTTTTTTTTAGGAAAAAAGCCACGGACCTAACTGTGTGTATCGAGACCTGCCCAGGTATTCATCCCTCATGAAATATCAGGATAAATGTTATAATGAATGTAAGCTAATGCAGTGCGCCACATAAGTATACGAACACCCTAAAATGGGCTGAAGAGATATTGGATCGAGGTTTCAGATATTGAAAAGTCTCTGGGTTTTCTACTACGTCGAAAACGATGGAAAACTCCGTGTGAGCACGAGTTGTGAAATTCGCTCCGATAATAGAAAAAAAATCGATTTACAACGCCACATAAGTATACGAACACTTAGGAAAGATGGACATAATTTGAGACAAAAGTGTCCAAATTCCCGGTGTCACGTACTGAACATATAAGAAATGTTAGGTGATAATGGTTATCAACATTCCAGTTGGTTCCCACCTCTCCCACGAGGAACAAGCCCAGATACGGGCGGGGTCTTCGTAATGCTCAACCTGGAGTCCGACAGATCTCCAAGCAGCTTCGCTATTCGGCTGCGTGTATCTCCAGCTTCTTACGCGATCCGGACACATATGGCACCAGCAGTCGTCCGGGACGTCCCGAGAGCTCAGCGCACACGACGTGCCGCATATTGCCCGAAGAGCCTCCAACTATGTGGCGTCGGCCGCGACGCTTCGATCCGAGATGTCGGTGACCGTCTTCATAGAATCCATCTGCCGTTCAATCCACTCGAACGGCAACATTGTGAGATCTGTGATAAAGAAAACCTCGCTTGCATCAAAAGACTGCGCTGCTTCAATTTGCACGATCGAATATGAGTACGAAATGGGATACGGTGAGTTCTTTGCACGGCTCGACCTTTCGAGCACTGGTCAGGTCCGGTATTGAATTCGTGTCGAGCAGGATGAACTCAGAAGAATACCAAAGAGTCTTGACTTCCCATCTGTTGCCTTTCCTGCGTGCTCGACGACGTGGAAGGTTCCGTTATGCCCAGGACAACGCCACGATCCACGTCAGCCGGCCTTCTCTGGAGTGGTTCCGCAGGAATAGTGTCGACCTCCTGCCTTGGCTGGCCGTCAGCCCCGATCTGAATCCCATTAAGAACCTGTTGGGATCATTGTGCGTAATATCTACAAGGACGGAAAGCATTACGACAACGTCAGCACTCTCAAACAAGCCATCCTGAGCGCATGGAGCGGCATTGACAGGAACGTTCTCAAGCGGCTCAGCGACAGCCTCACAGACAGATCGTTTGAACTTGCTACATTAAGCGGTGCTGCCATTCCGTACTGACAAAGTTTTGTTTATGTTTGTGTCCTATTCGTTGATAAATTTTAATGCTCCTTAAGTGTTCCTATACTTATGTGGCGTACAAAAACGAAACTCTTCTCAATAAAAAAGGTCAAGCAGAGAGGCTAAGGACACACAATATATTTTATAGTTTTTGACGTCGCAGAAAACGTAGAAACGTGTCCCAAGATCTCAAACCTCGATCCAACAGCTGTATAGCTCTTTCCGGGGTGTTCGTATACTCATGTGGCGCACTGTAGTAGGGAATAAAATCTCATGGCTATCATTGAATCATGTGCATATCTATATATTCAAGACGATGGCGAGTGTGTTGGATTCTGGGCGTGAAATGGTGTGGCCACATGGGGACAAGGAGTCTCATGAAAACGTGCTCAATGACGTCAGGCAATTGATAATGCAGTTCCGGGTTCAGAATAACGACACTAAGCAGGCAGGTCATGGAATGAGGTGCGCTATAAATTAGTAAAATTTTGAAAGTATTTTCAGATTTTTAATTTTTCAGATATGTAGACTTCACTGAACTTCTCTGGGATATATTAAAGAAATGTTGTGAGTACAGAACGCTGGTCGCTGCACTAAACATCGTATTCGATGCACTGAAACAATGCCGCATAAATGCAATTGTAAGAAATCTGTTTAAGCTTGTTTTTTTTTCTCGGATGTAAAAATTGGAGTGTCTTTTAAGCTTCATGAAGACAACAAATCGTCCATTGCTCGACTAATACGCGACGCTCATTCTCAGAATCTAATGCTTCCTCGATTGGAAGCACTTACTCCTATTCAGATTCTACTTGAAATTGGATATGAGCGATTCCGAAGGTGGACTGTTTTTGCTTTGCCATGTACTGTGGGCAGATTTCATAAAATGCAGTTGCGATTAAGAGGAGCCAGCTTCCTTGTAGCGAGTTATTGTAGCGGAAATACATTCACCAATTACAAATGAGTCTAACGGTCTTTTACGAAGTGGTGTATGACCACAAGTTAGCACAGTTTCCCGCGCACTGGGAGAGTTCTAAGCGAATACCACGTCAAAGGCTCCTGAGCAGCAACATATGCCGCGCTGAGCAGCACGTTGTCGATTCAAAGCGGCCACTTAGCGCAAATGGACACAACCTCTATCAAGCCCCATCGCAGCAGAACTTAATGCTGTAGCAGAACCACACGGCACAAATAGGCTAATCTTTTGCTGCACCCCGTTGTTATGACAGCAACGCGTGCTCGTTCCAAAGCGGTGGAGCCATTCGGAGCCCCACTCTGGAGATCTGCTCCACCAACCTGGTTGACTTATGCAGCAAGTAGAGTTGGGAATCCGATATATCCTCCGGCGCAGAATTTTAGTGAGATTCTAAACAACTTCCGCCATTACCCTATTTCTCAAGGTTAAAGAGTTATCGGCGAAAAACTGGCGTTTTACAAAATTGATTAGATAAAAGCAGTAAAATCAAATATTTTACCATACTGAAAGCACTAGTCAATGCAGAATGCTATGGAGAATTTTAAAACAACCTTCTTCTTCTTCTTCTTCTTCTTCTTCTTCTTCTTCTTCTTCTTCTTCTTCTTCTTCTTCTTCTTCTTCTTCTTCTTCTTCTTCTTCTTCTTCTTCTTCTTCTTCTTCTTCTTCTTCTTCTTCTTCTTCTTCTTCTTCTTCTTCTTCTTCTTCTTCTTCTTCTTCTTCTTCTTCTTCTTCTTCTTCTTCTTCTTCTTCTTCTTCTTCTTCTTCTTCTTCTTCTTCTTCTTCTTCTTCTTCTTCTTCTTCTTCTTCTTCTTCTTCTTCTTCTTCTTCTTCTTCTTCTTCTTCTTCTTCTTCTTCTTCTTCTTCTTCTTCTTCTTCTTCTTCTTCTTCTTCTTCTTCTTCTTCTTCTTCTTCTTCTTCTTCTTCTTCTTCTTCTTCTTCTTCTTCTTCTTCTTCTTCCTCTTTTTCTTCTTTTTCTTCTTCTTCTTCTTCTTCTTCTTCTTCTTCTTCTTCTTCTTCTTCTTCTTCTTCTTCTTCTTCTTCTTCTTCTTCTTCTTTGCAGCCACATTGAGGGTTTTGTCATAGGTTGAGGAACTGGGCGACCAGTAACGGATTCGTCCATAAGTCCATTACGGTCAGCGTGGTGGGTCTCTCCGGACATTTGAAGAGGTGTGCAGTGTCATGGCCGAGGCAGCCGCAGTCCGGGCAGACATCTGATTTGCTGCTGTCTATTTTGCTGGCGTAGTACATAAGCATGGTAGAATGACCACAGCGCAGCGATGCCAGGGTGCACCTGGTCCTTCTTCCGAGTTGAGCCTCGGATGTGCAGACTTGGGGCGGCACTACCCCCAATATGGGATTAATGACCGCCTTTTCCAGATGGCACCGTACGAACTGAGAATGCTCCTCGCGCAATAGACGGAGTCGTTCTTGCTGTGAGTCGTGCCATCTTTGCAGGTTGACTTTGCTGGGAGCATCGGCGAATGGCTTTCTGATCTTTCTTTCTCTGACGGGATTTAGCACTCCCCAAGAGGGGTGATTTGGTTGTTTGACAACGTTGATGAAAAATTGTTGGGCCTGGAGCTCACAGTGCTCCCTTACTGGTAATAAGCGGGTCTCAGCATACAAGTGATCGACTGGGGAACTTCTTGCACACCCGGTGGCGATTCGAAGAGCCGCATTCTGTATGCGTTGCATCTTAGTCCAAGAGGATTCCGAAACTAGATGCTGCCAAACTGGTGCGCCGTATTCTAGTGCAGGCTGGAGAATCGCCTTATATGTACGTTGTAATATTGGTTTCTTTGCTACTACCCCATGTTGTACCGCCCAGGGCTCTAAGCAAGTTAAGCTTTGCTTTAACGATAGCCTGCTTCTGTTCCGTGTTCTTATGGAACTTGAGCGATGGATCGAGCACGAGTCCGAGAAGTTTTGGGAAGTGGGCGGCAGGCAAACGATCTACATTCCATACGACATACGGATGTGCGCTGTGTTCAGATGGGTCTGTTGTGAGTATGGATACCGATGACTTTGACGCAGAAATCTTCAGCATTTTGCGGTCGAAGAAGCTTTTCAGTGTGGTCAAGTACCCGTTAATCTTAGCGGCGGCCACATTTATGTCCCGATCACGACACAAGACAGTCATATCATCAGCTTAAGCGACCACCTTGATATCTTGGGGAGGGCGGGCATATCTTCGAGGTACAGACTGAAGAGAGCAGGCGACAATACGCCGCCCTGTGGGACTCCAGCTGCAATCGGAATGCTGTTTGAGACATGATTCTGGAACATCACTCTAGCCTGTCTTCCCTTAGTGAATGCAGCTATCCAGCGCTTTGCATTGGCGGGATTGATGACTCCAGCAAGTTGTTTGATAAGATGCCAAGATTCACTGTGTCGAAAGCCTTGGTGAGATCCAAGGCAACTGCAACAGTTCTCTGCGGCTTATAGGCGTTGAAACCATCAATTGCATAGCTAGTAATTTCTAACAAAGCTGTCGTGGTGGAATGCAGTCTTCTGAATCCATGCTGAAACACCTGTCTCTCGTTGTGTTCGGCCAGGTCTTTGACGATAAGCTTTTCAGCTACTTTAGCAAAAGAAGATAACAAGCTAATGGGCCGATATCACTTGACTGAAGCTTGGGGTTTGCCAGGCTTGGGCAGCGGCACGACGTCTGCCGTCTTCCAATTCTGCGGGATAGTACACGACCTGAACGAGGTGTTTATCGCATCAGTGAGAAGCGGTTGTAGGTCAGCGGGTATCTTCTTCAAGACAGCAGGACATATCCCATCAGGACCAATAGCTCTAGAGTTCCGCATTTCCTTTATAATCTTCTCAATTTGCGTCGTAGTAGACGCTTTGGCCATGCTCATAAGCGGGAGGCGGCACAACTCTCTTACAGTCACTCTATTCTGCGGACCTCGTTTAGCACTGGTGATGAAAAACTTTTCCCGAGCGCATAAGCGGCTTCCTTTCCTGATTTGAATACGCCGTTGTCGAATTCGATTGTGGAGACGGTGGCGGATGAGCTTTTACCCGAAAGCTTCCGTAAAACCTTTCAAGTAGCTGCACTGTCCGTCTTAAAGTCCAACTGTCCGGCGAACTTCTCCCACTCTTCTTTCTTGTGTCTGTCCAAATCCTTTTTGATCTCACTGTCAAGATCAGCAACCACGGGGTCTAGTTAACCGCTCTCCTCGCATCTCTCGTTCTAATTTAGTCGAGGATATCTCTGTTGACATTTGGATAGAACGTGTTGACGCGACCGATAGGAATAGCCGCATTCATGGCCTTGCGGATTGCGTCAGATAGATGGCACTCTTTCTGGTGCACGCTTCCATTCCACGGATAATCTGCCGATAGGCGAAGCGCAACTTCACTGAACAGGCGCCAGTCTGCTCGGCCCAAATTAAGATAAGAACGTTGGCGAACACCAGAAAAGGGAGCGAGAGAATTGGATAGATCGATGTGGACAAAGACAGGAACATGGTCACTTGGCAAAGTCGTCGAGGTAGACCATGAGCAGCAGCTAGAAAGGTTGGACGAGACAAGAGATATGTCTGGGCTAGAAGATCGGCCGTTGGCAGGGAGACGAGTGGGCTGATCATCGTTTGAAATGACCAGGTCGCACTCATCTGCCCATTCTTCGACGTCATTTCCTCTAACATCAGGACCGAGAGACGAGCAAAAGGTGTGAGCGTTGAAATCACCCGCGAAAACGACCGAGGATGAGAGGGAGCAGTCGCTCAGCTGCTTGAGAAGTGGGATAGGATTGTAAGATGAAGGGCATGAAGTTGCTGGTGGAATGTATATGTTGAAAAGAGAAAGGGGTGTTTTTAGGGGGAGATGGATTGGGAGGTAATCGAGAGTACCGTCCGTGAGGGTGCTGGGAATGAGGTGTGAAGGAAGTAAGGATAGAACGAATGTAGAAACTCCTTCGCCGAGAGATGACCTTGGAGCATGGTAAGAAGTATAGCCTGGGATATTGGGATGAGGATAGGTAGGGGATGGAGAGAGCTTGGTTTCTTGAACCATGATCACGTCTGGATGGTAAGTACGTGCGAAGAGAGAGAGTTCAGAAAGCTTGGCACCAAGACCGTTTAGATTGATATGCTTAATGGAAAGGGGGCGATTTGAGATAGAGGAATCTGAGATGGAAGGTGAGGAGCATAATACACAACGAAAAGATGAGTTATGAGGCCTCACAGAACTGAGACCCGAACAGGAGAGATGCACCCACCTTTGGCATTCGAAGCACTGGATGCTGGTATGTCTCCAGTTAAACTCTGGTCCCGCCGTAGTGACCTGTTGATTTCGATCAATATCAGCAGCGGAGCGGTGGGCCTCGGTGAAATATAACTAGTGATAAGGAGGTTCCGACGAAGAGGCCACCGCTCCGCGCTGTGATAATCGAAATCAACAGGTCATTACGGCGGGACCAGAGTTTAACATCCTCTCCGCATGTGGTGCATAGTTACTTCTGAGCGGGTCCAGGATTCCTCTCAACGCCGGCCCTTTGCAGGAGAATCCGAAGGAGAGCTGCGGCCGGCCAGCACCTCTCCCATGACAAAAACCCTCTTTGTGGAGGGGATGACGTCGGTTTGCACGGAGGCGATCTTCTTTCCTCCACACTGCCACGGCACGAACGTACGACATCTCGGCAGCATAAAACAACCCTCACCAAAGGTCCTTATTCAAAGGCTAGAAAGTTATGAACACAAAAATGATAGTTCCAGGCGAAAAAATGCATTTTGTCACTGAAATCGGCTGGAAAAATCGGGCCCGATTTTCCAGCCAATTTCAGTGATAAAATGCATTTTCCCGCCTGGAAACGCTATTCGATGCAGTTTTTCATGAGGATTCAAAAAACAGTCATCATCAAAGGTATAGTTAGGCCCGTGGCTTGTTTCCTCTAGAAATAATATTTAAATCTCACCCGCGGCTGGCGCGGACGGTTTCAACCTTATCGACGGCTGACGGTATGGAAAGCTGATCAGCTGCGCTGTTCTTTCGGCATGAATCGACTAGCGGGCCACGCGATCGCCGCGCCAGCCGCGGGTGAGATTTAAATGTTTTTTTTCAGAAAACAAGCCACGGGCCTAACTATATGTTTTTTAGGGCAGCTAAACTTATGAATGAAAAACCGGTATTGGCACCCATCCCTTATGGAGGGTATATTCTGGCTTAAAAATGCTGTTTTTACTCATACTCGTGGGCTTGATCAGCATATGTGCAGAGTTGGGCAGTCTTGCGACCGGTCGCAACGGGGGTCGTAAAAATTTCTGGAATTTTTCGAAAAAAAAATGTCAATTCTGGGGGAGGGTTACTAAAATTTTCGGAGATCTGGTGAGGAATTTCAGCCATGAAATGTTTTCATACCAGGGGCTCGTAAAAGTTTTGGTCACCTGGAGGGATCGTAAACCCTTGATCACCGGTCGCAACGGCCTGCTCAACCCTGCATATGTGACTTTAGTTAGTAGAATTGTAGTTCTTTTATCTACGGAAAGCTCAAAATGGTAATTCTTCCTGAAGGTTGCCTTTAATTGTATTTCGTGCCGATTTGTGGCATCCGTATAAAATCCAAAATCAGTTAAGTGCTCATGCGCATACACAATTATTATGTCCAATAATTGAACGCCCTCAACGGGAGCTGGCGGCGTAGTGGTAAAACTATCACTTTTCATTTCTTATTTGTTCAATGCTCTTTTTGTCTCTGAAAGTGTCATTTTTTTTTCGATTTTTCAATTTAGGGATATGATGCAGGCGTATGTCACTGCTGGTTTCATGACGAATGACGCTGATTTTGGCCTGAAACTGCAGTTGAAATGTTCACCAGAAGAGCGGACTCGGGCGCTTCTCCCATTTCACCTTGCTCTGCAAACGATGCTCGAAATGAAAAAATATCTTGCTCTTCCAGCTCACACTTTCGCCAACGTGGCAAGGTTTGTGTTTCCCCAAAACAGAAATTCAGAGGATTTGGACTGCACGAACGGCACAGACGTTTTTTTCTTTTTGATTAAACTTATCGGTTTCTCTTTTTTAGTATTTCCTTGCGATATGGTCCACTTTTAGGTCGGTGATTGCAAAATACTGTTCTAGTCCTATCACTGATATTACGAAAGTGTTTTATGAAACGGCGGTTCCATTTGTTCATGTTCAACCAGATCTTCTTCAAAAGTAAGTTAACACGGGCTAGCCTCGCGCTGCGTCCAATCAGGGACCTCGCTCCTCCCCCGTTTCTCTCGCCTCAGTGGTGTTGATACACGATGGCCACCACCCTGGGGGGGGGACAAGCCTAATAATCATTTTCGACCAAAAACCGGGGTTAAGCAGGGTAGCGACTCGGCGCAAAGGAAGTCCAAAAATTACGGAAAATTAAAAAAAAAGGAATTTTTTCCAAAACACTTGGTAAGCTAAAATGAGGTCGTCATAGTTGTATTTTATTATCATATATTTGAAATTTTCCAGGTGGATCGCTCAAAAAAAGGCTAAAGCATTTTTGCACATTGCGAGGGGGGTCGTAATTTTTTTTCTCATTTTTTTATTTTTTTCTGTCAACGGGGGGTCGTATCTACACCAAAACTTGGCGCAACGGCTCGCCCAACCCTGCCAAAAAACCCTGCACGATGTTTGGGCGAATTTTTCCAATCTCCTAGCTCCGAAAAGTGAAATAGAGCCGCGTTTGCTCTACTTCTCAAGTTTGGTTTCACTTCGGTCAGTTGCCATTTTAAGGCTCAGCCAAGTCTGTCGTTTGGCAGTTTGCCTTTGGACAGCAAGGTCCAGCGGGGTGGCGAATGTTCCCAATTGGAGGGCCGCTTTTTGTGGACAAAAGAAATAGGGGAGTAGAGCGGCGTAGCTCTCCTGAAGTCTGTCAAAACCAAATAATCCGCATGGAAATGTTTTCAAAAACATCTGTGCTCAGACAGATTTTAAGCGATATTCAAGCTAAAATTACCAGAGTTGTTTCTTTCAGGCTTCCGGACTTGTGGACGTATGAGACCACTTATTTCCATATTAACTCAGTTGTAGCACAAACCTTCGTACACTTCACGCGGGATCCCAAGTTGCGTTTCTTGGAACAAAAGGTTGATGCTGAAGATGCCAAGAGCGATTTAGGCGAGGTGCGTATTCACATTCCACGATGCTCAAAAATGTTTGGCTTCTCTCCACTTTCCATATAGTCTTCGAGAACCGTGTTATTGTTTTCGAATAACCCTGCAGCATCTACAGATGCTCATACCAGAAAGAGTTCCTCACCTCGAGACGTATCAGCTTCCGTGTTTTTTTTTGTGAAGCTTTGAAGATTGTGAAGAAAAATTATGTGGGGTAAGTATCCTGATTAACCCCTCCAAAATGTTTCTGTCCACCCGAGAACTCATAGCTTAGTTAAATGATTTTCTGGTCGGAAATTGCTGTTCGCTCAATTTTCAAACAATGGAATTGGCGAAGCGGAGATCTTACTAAAAGTACGCTATGGAGGTTTTCGGGGGATGCTGATCACTAATCTGATTGTGAGGTCCATTTTTCATGGTTTCGCCAAGTTTGGCTTAAAGGCACAGTCCAACCTCAGAATCAATGTTTCGTTTTTCTACCTATCTTGGAGAAAATTCCACGGTGATCACAATGGTGTCTCCAGAATCGCTCAGAACTCACTACGAACGGAGTTACGGCTTCTCAAAAATTTCGATTTTGAGCGGCTAGAGGTTCGCGGACGAGTTGTCTCGAGCCTGTGTTTTCTCGTTATTCGCTGCCATGGTTTTGAAGCAGGCCACAATATAAAGCCAGACCAAAAACAAATCGAAGAACATAGGTTTTGAATTAAATTATTCGCGCGCCTCTTCCCTATTGAGTTCGGAAACCCTGCAGTGGGCGTTACCCAATTTTTCCTTCAAGGGGGCGTGGTCGACTTTTTCCTTGCTTTTTCTCGCTTATTTGTGCGAATTGAGATTTCGCGTTTGGCAGGGTTGCTATAGGCGGCGACCGGACCATAATATCAAAAATTACATCTGAGGTTGGACTGTGGCTTTAAGCTCTCCACTGGGAGGAAAATTCGTAGAAAATTAGACTTCTCACGATTTCTAAAATGCTATAAAAGATTCGGCTCGACACCGCTTAGCGGAGGTTAGTTGTGGTGGCTCACAGAAACCTGACGCCCGCTGATCGATTTACAGCAGATTACGGTTGGTGACGGTGGGTATACTGTAGTGTGGTCGAATTCTCGGATTTGGCTGAAAAGTCCGTCTCTCTTAAGCTTTCTGATCCGGAACAATGCCATGCGAGGTTCCCTAGTAAGGTAACAACACGTTGAAATGCGACGAGTTGTTTACTCAATAGTGTCAGCCTAAGCAGCCTTGAAAAAAGCTCAGAACAATTTTATTAGCAAGGTTCTAGTATCGTCAATTTCTGGTCGGGGGGAGCCGCGACTCAGCTATGACAGCTTAATCATGAACAACGAGCGGTTGTTTTTGAGAAAAGATAATCGTGGAAATGAAGAAATTCCGCTCCGCTCCCAAAATGGAGAGATATGAGCTGCAACGCGGCTTCCCAGAGATAGGATACGGAGTCTCTAGGTTGGGTGAAGCTGCCTCGCAACCAGGAGCGCGCTTGTCGAGTGTTTGAGGTGACCTCGTTATGGATGAAAAGCGATCAATAACGCTCATCACTGATTCTTTTATGGTCAACGTTTTCCCATTTCTTCTTCATTTTCTTTACTTCTTGCCACTCCCCCCTTTTCCTATATTTTCGTGTGGTAACTTTTTATAGTTGTTTGTGTGTGAATCAAGGGCATATGACCGGTTGGGTCCAAAGGATATCATGAAGAGAGAAAATATGCAACGAGTTCCAATGTGTAAATACAGGATTACTATAAGAACAGTTTATATGAGGAAAAACGAGAATTGAGGAGAGAGAGCGAAAGAGAGTAGGTGGGAAAGTCGAGTTGGAGGAATGTTGTTCATGGAAGCGGTATTTATAGTAGCCGCTTTCCGGAACCACCTCACACGCTCGACACGTGCGCTCCTACTTTCGACGCGGCTTCCTCCAATTCGGAGATTGACATTACGTCGGAAAGGTTTCCTGTACTCAGTGATTTCTGGCGCCAAGATTAGAATCACTACAACATTTCCAATCTTGAGTCTCTACGCGAGTTGAACGACGTTTGTATGGAGCATAAGCTATTAAGTGGATCGTCTGCGGTTAGTTCCCTGTAATTTTTCGATTTATGTACTTTCCCTCTGTAACAAGGTGCGGCAATCATGAAGCCTGGTTTCCTAGACCAAAACTAGTGTAAGATGAAAAATTTTCACCTCCGAAGCCGGTTTGGCTTATCTGCCTCTATCTAAGGCGACTCTATTTGCCAGGACACTTTTTTTTTTGCGGGCAATGTCAAAATTGTTACTCAGGGCTTAAGTTTTTCATTACTAGTTTCGGCTATTTCCTTGTAAGATGTAATGGCTATTGCCAGCTGAGTGCAAGTTATCGCGCCGCTGTCATGCAACTGACTTATTTTCGTTAGAGGTTAGCCGCTGGCATGACCTTACATGACGAGGGTATGAAACTGTCGGCCTTGTGATTGTCATTGGCCAGCTAAATGCCAGTTGTCACCTAGCTGTTGAGAAACTGGCGTCTTTTCGCCAGCTGTCCGCTTCTCCCATTGTCTGCGTTACTCTTTCTCCAGATTAATAGCTCTCTTCATTTCATCCTAACAATAGCGTTAGGAAAAGTTCTGATTATTCACTTTTTTATCGAGGCCCAATAATATACATTTCTTGACGGATGACAATTGTTTTGATTTTTTTAAACCTTTCTATGAGCTGGATCCCCTTAGTTTCATTCTATTGTGATTATTTAGGAGAACATGGACAAGAGCGCATTCGTCTGCACCTACACTACTGGAAGCTTCCTGAATAGTGAAGCTCTCAAGAATTGGAATTAACCTTGTGGCCTCGTTACTTTGGAATGTTTTGCGGTGTTATACCCTCGTGTTCAGTGTCCGCTTGATCATAGAAGAATTCATTTTGGCTCTTTTTTTTCATCCTTCTTTTTTTTTGTTCTCATTCACTTGCCATTATGATATCATATCTCGACCGGTTCTATGAAGTTTCTCTACTACTACGGTGAAGCATTGCTCTTTTTTAAAAATGTTATTCTATGATTCGCTTCCCATACTTCTAAATACAGCTGTTTATGAATACGTGTATGCTTCTATTGTCTATTATATTGCAGTTTTCGGTTGTCTCACCGGGAAAATATCTATATCTCTATTCGCTTTTGCATCTGCGCTTTTAAAAAATGTGTGAATCTGCCGATACGTCATCTGCTAAAACACTGAATCCAGGTTCAATGTGATCAACCCATTATTCACGAAAGATGTGGGTGGGCGAAATTTGGATGTGGGAGCGAAATTTCGCCATATCACAATTTAGCGGAGTCCAAAAACTGGCGGAAGGAATGAATGGTTTCCAAAAAATCTGTCAGTGTTTGAGAGGAGATGATCACATTGCTTTCTGATGGTATTCTGACATCACTGGGGTGCTCCGCAATTACAGTGCCCTGGATAAGCTGAGGTACCTTTCCCAGAGAGATCGCGGTCTCGCCGTGTGGCCCACCACCATTGCAGAAGACCTCGCACTATTTACAGTCGTGCCCGAGGATTAGGCCGGGATCATACTTCCCGCGGGCAGCGAGAGTGCATCTCAGGCATATCGATTTTCGCTCGATATTGGTGGTAAGCAGCGCGTCGCCCGTCGGTGGTGGTATGATCCCGCCCTCAGGCCTACATCATACTTCCCGCGGCGAGCGACCGCAACAGTGCATACGGGGCCTATCGATTTCTGGTCGATATGCATCGTAAACGTTTCGTCGCGTCGCCGTTCGCGAGAACCATGATCCCGGCCTAAGGCTAGCCGCCGTCGTCGTTAGCGGTCGCGTTGCCATATATGATGAGTGGGACGAGAAGCACGAGAAAAAATCACGGGAGTGAGATGTTTTGGTTTTTTGTTTCTTCTCATACGAACTTCATCAAACGCTTCCCTTGTTAGATTTAGCTATTTTCACCCCTGTATGGGTTTCTCGAATGGTCGGCATTGAATAGAAACTGCGAAAATCCCCACTTCCATACGTTCTACGTGCGATTGTATTGGTTTCCTAATTTCTGAATTTTCGGGTTCATTCGCACAGATTCAAGATAAATAAATGGCCGATCAGGAAGCTGACATTGTCAACGAGCTCGAACATCAGTATTATGGCTTTTCACCAGCTGGATTCACAGATTCAGGTATGTCTTTTGACAAGTGTACTATTCTCATCACTTTTTGAAAAATTATTCTATCAATTATGGCTATTCTTTAGTAGTGAAACAGTTCGGGTTAATGCTTTCAGTCTACAACATTGCCTTGGAATCTTGGCTACAAGCAGTTAAGAAAGTCTCGGCTGAACATTTGCCGCAGGTACGCGGTTTCTATATTGACTCGTGGCTAGCTGTGGCTTATCCTAGCGCTTCATACTATCGCTCCCGGAATTGTAGTCCAAGTCGCAAAGGCCGCGGCCGGCCTGGGTCTTTCGTGCAAACGCAACGCTCTCGCCCGCTACAGCTGATCACGAATCGACGCTTCTGGCTGCGCTGTTCTCCAGAGACCATTCATTATAATCTGTGACGCCGAGGGGCGTCGCGTTGGCGCATGCGGCCCTTGACGTGTTGGACTATGGTTTCCGCCGCGACTGAATTCTTGTGATAACAGTTTCTAAATGCGAATTATTTTGCTTCCTTTTAGGTTAGCAATGAGAAGAAGTTCAAGAAAGAGATGCATAGAATGTTCGTTCTCAATAATAGTGTGAGAAGGGCTTTTGAAACCTTCACGGTGCGTAGGTCACGTTGTTTAGGATGCTTTTATATGTTGATAATTTACTAAGTTTTCTGAACGTTCTTAAAGGCACAGTCCAAGCTCGTGGGTAAAATTTGATATTATGTTCCAGCCGGTATGTGTAGCAACCCGGCAGCCGGACGTTCTGTCTCCAGGGCGGAGCTTGAGCGAGGCGTGAATTGCAAGGAGTCGTTGGCTCGGACTAATTACCGCACTTTATTCATCACTAGGGTCTTGAAATGCTGTACGAGACACTGTTCAACTAAGGTAATACCATTTTAAGCAGATGAGGATGTAGGTATAAAATTGTAATAAAAGGGATCGCAGGTACAATCTAAATAATACTTCGTTCTGAAGAGGTGTATTTCAGAATTGTTGAAAAAACTAATTCGGATGGTTAGGGTGAAATAAATTTGATGGTTCTATACATATTCACATCCAAGTGTTTCCAAAATAATGATAAGTGAAGTGGCAGATAGATATGGGCATTTGACCTTAGGTCGGAATGAATCTATTCTATATAAAATTTTTTAGAACATCCCGAATGAATGGATAAATTGAATAATCTATCGTAGTTCTCCTTGTAAAAGTGGATGAAGTTCTATTTTTAGATCTAATTTTTGGGTGTAAGTTCTTCCATATAATAGATGTATACTTTCATTTTTTCAGCCTCGTTTTTCGGAATTCCTGTAGTGGAAACTTTCACAACTAAACTATGAGATTCGTGATCAACAACCATGAAAAGTTATCCATCCAAGTTGGAAAGAGTCATTTCTTCATACTCCTTAAAGGCAGTGTTCACGATGAAAAAATCTTTACTTTTCACAGAAAAGTCGCCAAAAACCGTCGCGAAAAACCGCGAAAAGCCATCGGGAGGTGGGTGAAAATTGGGTGGGTCAGTCAACCTATTGGGCCACCCTTCCTCCCAAACTAATACTTTCTGAAGAAGCTTGAGTACGTAAACAGCTGGTGAGCAAGGGTAAAGACTTTGATAATTAGCAGTGGATAATGTGGATCATTTTATCACATGGAAAGACTTCATTCCTTCATACTGGCCAATCCTTACAATCCCGAAAAATACGATGTCTTCTTCTTCTTTGCAGCCACATAGAGGGTTTTGTCATAGGCGGAGGAACTGGGCGACCAGTAGTGGATTCGTCCATAGGTCCATTGGTGTCAGCGTGGTAGGTCTCTCCGGACAGTTAAATAAATGTGCCGTATCATGGCCGACGGTACCGCAGTCCGGACACACATAAGATTTGCTGCTGTCAATCTTGCTGACATAAGACATTAGCATTGTAGAGTGACCACAGCGTAATGATGCGAGCGTGCATCTCGCCCTTCTTCCGAGTTGAGACTCTGAGGTGCAGATGGGGGGCGGTATATCTCCTAGTATAGGATTTATGGCCGCCTTCATAAGATGACACCGTACGAACTTGGTGTGCTCCTCGCGCAAAAGACGGAGTCGTTCTTGTTGTGAGTCGTGCCATTTTTGCAAATTGACTTTGTTTGGAGCGTCGGCGAATGGCTTCCTTATACTTCTCTCTCTCACGGGGTTTAGCACTCTCCACGACGGGTGATTTGGTTGCTTTATAATGTTAATGTGGAGTTGCTGGGCCTGGAGCTGGCAGTGCTCCTTCACTGGTAGTAGACGGGTCTCAGCATGCAGGTGCTCGATTGGGGAACTCCTTGCACATCCGGTGTCGATACGGAGAGCAGCATTTTGTACTCGTTGCATCTTTGTCCAGGAGGATTCTGAGACGAGATGCTGCCAAACCGGTGCGGCGTACTCCAGGGCGGGCTGAAGAATTGCCTTATACGTTGTGAGTATAGTCTCCTTGCTGCTACCCCACGAAGTGCCGCCCAGGGCCCTGAGAACGTTGAGCTTAGCTTTAACGACTGCCTGCTTCTGCTTGGTATTCTTATGAAACTTGAGTGACGGATCGAGCACAAGACCGAGCAGCTTTGGAAAGCGAGCAGCAGGCAAACGGTCTCCATCCCACACGACATCCGGATGAGCGCTGTGCTCGGATGGGTCCGTCGTAAGAACGGACACTGACGACTTGGCTGCAGAGATCCTTAGCATCTCGCGGTCGAAAAAGCTCTTCAGTGTGATCAGGTACTCGTTGATCTTGTTGGCGGCCGCCTGTAAGTCCCGATCTCGACACATGATTGTTATGTCATCAGCATACGCGACGACCTTGATGTCCTGTGGAGGCTCAGGCATATCTTCGAGGTACAGACTGAAGAGGGTTGGCGATAGAACCCCGCCCTGAGGGACTCCAGCTGCCATAGGAATACTGTTCGAGACATGGTTCTGAAACATGACTCTTG
Organism: Aplectana chamaeleonis; assembly: GCA_029168955.1. Lineage (NCBI taxonomy): Eukaryota > Metazoa > Nematoda > Chromadorea > Rhabditida > Cosmocercidae > Aplectana > Aplectana chamaeleonis. Next base: position 234,169 of record JAPDOI010000913.1, read on the forward strand.
CCCGCTGACCTTTAATAAAGGCCGATAACTAGCGCTTCTGCCAAGATGGTATTGACGACTCCAGTATGCTGCCTGACAGGACTCCAAGGTTAACCGTATCAAATGCCTTGGTGAGATCCAACGCAACAGCTACAGTCCTCAATGGCTTGTTAAAGTTGAACCCGTCGATAGCATAGCTGGTAATTTCTAGCAACGCCGTAGTTGTGGAATGAAGCCTTCTGAACCCATGTTGAAACAACTGCTTCTCCTTGTGCTCCGCTAGATCTTTGACAATGAGCTTTTCGGCCACCTTGGCGAAAGGTGACATCAAGCTATTAGGACGATATCCCTTTACTGATGACTGAGGTTTGCCAGGCTTGGGCAACGGGATGACGTTGGCTGTCTTCCAGTTTTGTGGAATAGTGCAAGAGCTAAACGATGTGTTAATCATATCAACGATGAGCGGAAGGATCTCAGTCGGGAGTTTCTTCAGTACAGCAGGACAAATGCCGTCGGGACCGACAGCTTTGGAGTTCCGCATATCCTTTATGATCTTCTCTACTTGCGCCACAGTGAACGCTTCGGCCGTGCTCATGAGCGGGAGGCGGCTTAGCTCTCTTACTGTCACTCTATTCTGCGGACCTCGCCTTGTACTCGTGACAAAGAAACTTTTACCGAGAGAGTAGGCGGCTTCCTTTCCTGACTTGAAAACGTTATTACCAAACTCAATAGTGGAGACGGTGGCTGGCCAGCTCCTTCCCGATAGTTTCCGAAGCACCTTCCAAGCAGCTCCATTGTCCGTCTCGAAATTCAACTGTTCTGTGAACTTTTCCCACTGTTTTTTCTTGTGCTGGTCGAGATCTTTTCTGATCACAATCCAGGTGAGCGACGACAGGGTCTAGATGGTCAGCTGCTCTTCTGGCATCTCTAGTCCTGATTTTATGAAGAATTTCTCTTGTGACGTTTGGATAGAACGTCTTAACGCGGCCAACAGGGATAGCCGCCTTCATGGCCCTGCGAATTGCATCAGATAAGTGATGCTCCTTCTGGTGCACATTGCCATTCCACGGGTAATCAGCCGCTAGGCGTAGCGCAACCTCACTGAACAGGCACCAGTCTGCTTGGCCTAAATTGAGATAAGAATGTTGACGAACACCGGAATAAGGAGCAAGAGAATTTGAGAGATCGATGTGCACAAAGACGGGAATCACTAGACAGTGTTGTTGAGGTAGACCATGAGCAGGCGTTGGAAAGGTTGGAAGAGACAAGAGTTATGTCTGGGCTAGAAGATCGGCCGTTGGCAGGGAGACGAGGGGGGTGATCATCGTTTAAGATGACCAGGTCGCACTCCTCAGCCCATTCTTCGACTTCTTCTCCTCTAGCATCAGAAGCAAGAGACGAGCAGAAGGTGTGGGCATTAAAGTCGCCCGCGAAAACAACTGATGATGAGAGGGAATAATCGTTAAGTTGTTTGAGAAGAGGAATGGGATTGTAGGAGGTGCATGAGGTGGTAGGGGGTATATAGATGTTGAACAGAGAAGGGGGAGATGGATTGAAAGGTATTCGAGAGTACCATCCGTGGGGGTGTTTGGTATGAGGTGGGAGAGAAGAGAAGATAAAACAAAGGTTGAAACTCCTCCGCCAAGAGCTGACCTTGGAGCATGGAAGGCAGTGTAGCCCGGGATATTAGGATGAGGACGGGTAGGTGATGGAGAGAGCTTGGTTTCTTGAACCATGGTCACGTCTCGATGGTAAGTACGTGCGAAGAGAGAGAGCTCAGAAAGTTTGGCACGAAGGCCGTTGAGGTTGATATTTACAATGGAAAGGGGGCGATTTGAGGAAGAGGAATCAGAGTTGGTAGGTGAAGAGCATAAAACACAGCGAAAAGCAGAGTTATGATGCCTCACAGATCTGAGACCCGAACAGGAGAGATGCACCCACCTTTGGCATCCGAAGCACTGGACGTTTGTTTTCCTCCAGTTAACATCATTGCCGCACGTGGCGCATAGATACTTCTGAGCAGGTCCAAGATTCCTCTCCACGCCGGCCCTTAGCAGGAGAATCCGAAGGAGAGACGCGGCCGGCCAGCACCTCTCCCATGACAAAAACCCTCTTCGCGGAGGGGGTGACGTCAGTTTGCATCGAGGTGATCTGTTTTCCTCCACACTGCCACGGCGTGAACGTACGACATCTCGGCAGCAATACGTCGTCACACAAGAGGTCCTGCTTGGGCGAAAAAGTGTTTTCTCTTCAATTTTTGCAGTTCTTCCCAACGCTGCTGTCACAGTAAGCTCTTGACCTATCATAATCTGTAAGAGGCTGAACATCCACGATTTATCGTGAACACTGCCTTTAATATTATCGTCTTCTAAGCCAATGTTTTACAATCAAAATTTTTATTCCCTATCCTATTTTGAAATATACTACTAATAGAGGCGTACTTTGAAGATAGTGTATACTTCCATCATTCAGCCTTCTCTTTTTGGTGTTCTTCTATTAGAGGCGAACTTCTAATAGGAAATTACGATGCTTTGAAAATTTCCGCATTTGGATTTTTTTAAATCCTAAAATTAATGGATTTATCTGATTAACGCCGTTCTTAAATTCCGGAATTACAAATTAAATAGGTCTTGGTTCTCAATTTTTTTTCGACTGAATGCTTTCAAAAACCTGTTTTTCATTGGATTCAAATGATTATTTGGAAACCTGCTTTGAATATCTGATTAAACATTCAAGTTGCCGAATATTGTTTTAGTAATAGAGTGAGGACTTTTTGAAGAGAGACCGAACGAACGAATTTCGAATAAATTCGTCCATTTTTTTATTTCGAACGAACGAATTTCCAATAAATTCGTTCACTTTTTATTCCGAACGAACGAATTTCGAATAAATTCGTTCATTTTTTTATTTCGAACGAACGAATTTATTGGAAATTCGAATATTCGAATGACGAATAATTTAAGCATCCATAGCAATATCGCGCAACTAAGAAGTGAGCGGCAATAACAAGTTGAATTCTTCTTCTAGAGCTTTATTTCCACATGCAATTGAAATTAGTGAGGCACGACTCATCTCTGAACCTGTACGGGCTACAACGCAAAGAATGCTACAAAATCAACTTTTCCGCTCTAACTTACCCTAAGGAGCTTATTCGAGGTGCCTAACTAACTTTGCTTGCCCCATAAGCCAGCCAGATCGGTGGAGCCGAGCTCCATAGTTACCTCCATAGGGTGCTCTCGCCTCTATGGTTTAAATGAGAGGCGCAGAGTTCTGCTGGAGCCAACAACGGGGCTCGGCTCCACCGACCTGGCCTGCTTATGGAGAGAGCAGAGTTAGGAACCCGATATATCATTCGACGCAGAATTTTGCGTAGATTTCAAAAACAGCCTACACCAGGTTAAAGAGTTATAGGCGAAAAACCGGTGTTTCGTAAAATGAATGAGGTTGAAGAATCGAGAAAATTTTCTTCCAAACTGGAAGCACAAGTTGACGCAGAATTCTATCTCCAAGCGCAAAAAAGTTATGGACAAAAAACCGGCAGTGACACCCACCCAATCTTGAAAATGACTTGCATGAGTGTTGGGTCACTTTCATTCTTTTTCGGGGCGTTTCACCGCTTGTCACCGGTTTCCCAATGATGAAGGTTCCCCCCTTCACCTGCCGAGAGGTGAAGGTTGGTGGAGTACAAGGCTCCACCCAGCGAATCTATGGTTGGTGTTATCATTGCGCAGCGGCAGGAAAAATGTGCGTGGCCAAGGGCGATTGCTATGTGGCTCCCCCTGTTAGAACCGCCCTAGTAGCCTCATCAGACGGTGAGGGGAAATAATTAAGCTCTTGCGTTCGGAAAAATGGAACAATTGAGTAGTGAAGAAAATGAATTCAGTCTTGAAAGGTATGTCGATTCCTTCATACATTAGAGCTGATTTTCATATTTTTTGTTAAATCAGCTCGGGTATTCAAATTCGAATAACGTTCGAATATTCACCTCTTGCGAATAGTCGAATTCGAATAATACTCGAATATTCAGCTTTTCAGAATAGTCGAATTCGAATAATATTTGAATATTCACCTTTTGCGAATAGTCGAATTCGAATAATGTTCGATTTTTTACCTTTTGCGAATAGTCGAATTCGAATAATGTTTGAATATTCACACTTTTCGAATATTCGAATGTTCGAATAAAAATTCGTTCGAAAAATTCGATTATTTATTCGAACTTGAATATTTGGTCCTCACTTTATTTAGTAATACGCGGAATTCTTTCACTACTCGTTCACACCGAATAAGTTTGCATCCCTAGTGAATCAAATACTTGCGAAAAAAAATCTTGAAAAGCTAAAATCCCTGTTATGATATGATTTAACAAGTGTTTTGCTCAAAAATGGTGCTTGCTTCGTTGGATAGTGTCTCATATAACAATGTCAGACCGTAGCATTGAGTAATGTGCGGTAATTATAAATTAGTACGAGTCGACGACTTCCCGTCATTCATACCTCACTCGCACCTCGCCTAGGCTCTGCCTCCTTGGGACAGAACTTCCGCCACCCGCAGCAACCCTGCAAAACGCGGAATCTCATCTCGTCCGAATACGCGAGAAAAATCGGACACCCATTCCCTCCGCGCACTCCGGAGTTTTCGGTCTCAATAGGGACTAGACGGACAATGGACTTTAATCAAAATCTGCGTTCTTCCATTTGTTATCGGTCTACTCAGACATTCGCTGCATTCAATGCGTGTCGAATATGCATTCAACTCGAAGACAAAGCGGTTTTGAGCGCAGTTATGGAACGTGCTGCAAGGAGATCGTATGCTTCTATTGTGTTCCAAATCACAGCACGTGCCCCAACAAATGAAACTCTCAATGCGTGGATGACACACACTCTATTCTATGGCAAGACGATTTTTCAAAAAAGGAAAGTGTACGACGCACTCCTGTGGCGGGACTGAGACGTTGGCAGCGTCGTTGGTTCAATTACCCAAGTTTGTGGTACTTGGCTTGACCAGCCGCTGGCGGCCCCAGAAAGTGCTTCGCGAACTGGCCGAGTCGCATGTGGGTGGGGCTGCCGCGTCGCGTGTCGGTGTACTGCTACGAGAGCGCTAGACTACCTCGCAACACGTGCTCCTGCGATTAAATTTTGCAGCACATGCTCCTTTGATGAAACTTTACAGCACGTGTTGCTGTTTGGAGCATATCCATAACTGTTAGAGAAGTCGGCCTTGCAGGACATGAAAATAAATTAAATGAATCATGCCCTGGGTTGTGGCAGTCAGGACATTCGTCAGGGATCGACGAGTCGATCTTATGGACGAAGGCCTAGAGGTATGAGGAGTGTCCACATCGTAGACCTGCCAGGATGACGCGTGTACGTGTCCTTGCGATAGAGCCTTTCGAGGGGTGTGGTCACTCGATTTGAATGCATATTCAACACGCATTGAATTCGGCGGTTTTCTGAATCGTTATGAGGCCATAACTCTAATCGTAGTGAGTTTTGAGCGATTCTGGAGACACCATTGTGATCAGTTCGAAATTCTCTTCAACAAGAGCTAATAAACCGGAAAACGATTTTGAGTTTGGACTGTGCCTTTAAAGGAACAGTCCAACTTCAGAGTGGTTCTCTAGTTATACTGCTGTACTTGGAGAAAATTCTATGCTGATCACAATGTTGTCTCCAGAATCACTGAGAACCAACAGCTAACGGAGTTATGTTCTCAAAAATTGTGAATATGAACGGCGAGAAATTCATGTACGTGTTGTCTCCAACATGTTTTTCTCTTCATTCGCAGCCATCGCACTGGAACGGACCGCGATTTGAAGCTTAACCCCTTAGCATATAGAGGTAGATGGAATTTATTTGAAATCCATTGAGGGTCTCGTCCCAGTTGAAGTCGAAAACTTCTCGGTGTGCATGGACTATTGCTTTTTGCTGGGGGTTGACCTTTTGCTCGCTTGCCTGAGCAAATTGAGATTCCGTCCCTGGTAGGCATGCTATACACGGCTGCCGGACTATTATATCAAGTTTAACTTTGCCTTTAAGAAGGATTTATGCTAAAAATTCAAGAAACGGACGACGAATACCTTTTTAAGGATCGCTCGCTGAAGCATGTTTTTCGTATTCCTCGCCATGTTACATTGCCTGAGCATCAGAAAACATTCGAGCTCCTGAACTCGCGTGATTCAAATCTCAAACTCAGCGGCGAGTTGAACCGCGAATGCGAGCAACTGGAAGCAGAAATAGTGGAGGTATAGCATTTTTTCGAAACTTGCGAAAATGTCTACAAGTCGCCTCCCGGAGAACAATCGATTTTATAACGCAAACGCTCATGTGGGGCTAGGCTCAAAGAGTGGGGGGGGGGGTTTCAGTGTGATTCCTCTATTTGCTACAGTAATCCTGTTATACCAACATACAATTAATGTTGACTGAGAGTGGTCATAAATCTGCAGATATGTGTCACACCAGCTGACGTGCGAAGAGCCTCATCTGAATAGGAAATACTCATAGCTGTTCAAAAAGTTCAACATTTCAATTAATAAACTTCTAATGACGGTTTATGATCTATGTTTGTAGCTGTTGAACACCTCTTTGAGCCTAGTTATAGGGTGGAATTCTCAGTTGGGTGGAAAGTTAGGTGTATACTGTGTTTCCATTTAGTTGTCGCGGCTATCCAGGGTGGTCTTCTTGTGGCGCCAGAAAGTGAAAAGGGCGGGCAGATCAGTGGGACGGCTAGGCAGCCCTATTGATTGCCAAAGTGGCCTCAGCCAATAGATGTGACGGCCTTTCCCACTGATCTGCCCGCTCTACTCACAGTTTGGCGCACCGAGACGACCATCAGGTCCATCCCTCTTTGGTGCTATCGTAAATGGGGGGGGGCACGCCATTGTACTTGGCCACGCCCATTCTTACGCTTGGCAACATTAACTCTCGTGATTTCGGAATGGTTGGAAAACCTCGGATTGGTGCCCAAATTGTGCAAACCTCGGAAATGTTGCTTGAATGGGAGTGGCCAAGTGAGATGCCGTAGTGCCCTCCCCCCAACCGAGTATACAACTTTTTTTCTGGGTGTTATTCGAGGTCTAGAGCAATGAATCAAGGTCCATTTTTCGATTTTCTAAAAACTTTGCCAGGTTCGATAAAAGCCTCCCATCGATGCCCCTTCTTGATTCCCGAAATGTTAAAGGTTTTTTTGGAGTCTCGCCTTCTGGGTGCCTTGTTTGAAACAAAATGGAGACGAAAATGTGGGTGCGCACAAAGAGGCACTCTCGGGAGGGCGTGACCCGGTTGGGCGGGGTGACTCCGCCCTTGGCGTGGACGAGATTGTCTCCAGAGTGCCTCTTCCGCAGTGCTTCGATTTGATTACTTCCTCACTGTATTTCTACACTATTCGCCTGTATTCCACTGAACTGTAAGGTTCTAGAAGCTGAGGAATTGATCTATTCAACACAATAACAATTCTTGATCCCAAATGCATTGATTTGCTAACTCACGAGAGTTTTCATGTTCCCATGCTGACATGAAACCTTTCTTGACCAGCAATATGATGCTATTATACATTGCATTTTCAATTCCGCGGTGGTGATTTACGAAAAGGTGAATCTTTTTATCTGGTTTCCTTCTCTTCTCATCTCACCTAATTATAGAAATAGTTTATGAATCAAGATATAATCCCTGTTCGCGCAATATGCTCCTTCCTGCTCGCAATATGCTCCTGGCTACTCCTTCGGCTTCTGTCCGTAACAGAATATTTAAGCTGTCGACTTTACAATACCGCAGAAGGAAATATGATCTCATAATGATCTACAAAATAATCTCCGGTAAAATACCTAATTGTTTCAACAAATTTTATACATTTTCCCCGTCTAACACCAGAGGGGGTCAGTTCAAATTGAATTTTTCGAGGGCAAAAAGTTGTTTGAGAGCTTCATTCTTCACACAGAGAGCAGGCTCTGAATACTTGAAACTTTCCAAGAAGTACGCTATACCAGCGTCCTTTCCTCAATATAAAAAGCTTGTTGAAAAGTACTTACATGAATTAGAGGCTGCTTAGTTCTACCACAGATAAAGTCGTTGTCTGATATTGTTCTATCTGTTTTTCCCGACATTCTCATTTTGTTCTTGACTAATGTTTACCTTATTCCTTGTGTTTTGTGAGTTACGCGTGGAACTCCACGTAATAATAAATAAATATAGTGACCTTTAATGTTGTTCAATGCTTTAAATCTTTTCATTTTCGATTACGCCGCCTAGCACTTAGCCATAAATTTCTTTTGTCGAATATTGACATTATAATTTAAAAAATGGCGGAGGCTCCAGAATCACTTCAAAAAGACAGGCATCGCCCTAGCTTCCCAATTTGTCACCTAGATTTCCTATATGTTTATAAACATCCAAGGCTTTCTCGAAACAAGATAGTGTTTCTTAATCTCTTCAATTCATCTGATTTTCATGCCTTCAATCGTAAAAAAAATCCAGATGTTCCGCTATCGTGTCGTCTATAGAAGACTTTTTAATCACCAAGTATTATGACCCTAACCAAAAAGGTCGTAGGTATATCCTATATTGTTGAAACCTTCTCAGGGAATTTCCTAGATTATTCGAGTGTTTACTAATCCGTCGTTAGCATTTTTAGTCACAAATAAAAAATAAGACTAGGAATAGATTTTGAAAAGTCGGGTAAGTGCTGTAACATTTCTACGGATCATATACCTATGATTAATTTGAAGAAATTTAGTGAAATGAAGAAAATGAGAACTCGGATCTTTTTTTCAAACCTCTGCTTGATCGGATCAGTTCCTGAAGTGTCTCAAAAAGCTGCTATAAAAACTATAAAACTGTCTATGATTCACGACTCAAATACAAAATTTACAAAAACAAAAAAAATCGAACAAAAACGTAGGTGAACATTCACATGATACAGAGTTCGTACTAGTTTCGCCATCCCATATTTCTTCCAGGTTTTTTTTACATTTTCACTATGTATACCTTGAAGAAGGTATCCGTTTCTAACGAGGACTAAAATGACTTTTTTTGGTTAAAAAAATTCTTGCATCAATTCATATCGTTTTGTGTTTATTCTCGCAATAAAAATGGTAGTCCGACGAACGCATAAAAAAGTGCACAAGAGGAACAAAGTGTCAATTTTTTTTACCAATTTTTTAAAAATATTTTTTCAATTGTATTTTTTTTTCAACAAAGAAGCGCGCTTCGCTTTTTTTCAGCCTTAATTTGTATTGAGTTTCTACCTCAAAATCTAATCGTTTTTGTAGTCATTTAGCCAGGGAAATAATGCCTGTTTTGATTTACACACATATATTCTCAGCCTTTGCATTCATCCTAATGATTTTGGCTCATATCGGTCGACATTTCCTCCATTCGATCGCTAATGACCCAGCATAGCCAATGGACATAACAGATTCGAAGACAAGCGACCCAGGATCGTAAACCAGTCCCAGTGGCAATGTAAGCAGCAGGGTCGACAGAGTAGAGGTATCGGTTGATATCAACGAGGGTTTATTAGATTGAGTACGTAGGCTGAGAACACAATTATGGAAAAAAGACATCGTTTCCTTAAGTGAATAACAAAACAAAAGTCAACGAGGGAAAATAGGTGTTTTGTTGCTGGAGGAAAACTTAATAGCATAAGACATCAATGAATAAAAAAAACATGAAAAATCACACCAACATCACTAAAATTCAAGAATTTCATTGCCGAAGTGATTTTTCGTCATTTTTGTTTGTGTTTGTTTTCCTTTTGGGGCTGAAATCATGCTGTGTAATGTTTAAAAAATCCTATCTGATCATGTGAAAAATGTATTGAACAATAAAGTTGAAATTTCATTACCACTTTTTGACATCATTCCAAACCCTAATAAAATTTTAATACGCATAATTTTTGTTTAGTAAATTTAGCTCAGAATTTGTTTTCCCTACAACAGTTTGTGAACTGATCCTCAGAAGAAAAAAATAAATAAAATGAAGCTCCAGTTCAGCACGTACTTGGTCATATCATCCCATCCGTACATTAAATTGTTTCGCATACGATACACACGAAGGAAACAATGCAGAGGCTATAAACAACCCACTTTCATATAATTTCGTTGCGAAAACAAAGCGAGTGAAAGCAAGAAAAAAATTAAGAATTTATTCTCAACATCGGCTCTTTGTTTCGTGAGCAATAAGAGTTAGCTTGAAAATTGAAATTCTACATTGAAGAATAGATAGCCTTACCGCCTTAACAAAATGTTGAACTCGAACATCTTGTGTGAATTAGCCAAGACTTCATTGGATACTTACAGACGACCCACTTTGGAATCCAGTAGATGGTTGTAGAAGCGGGGTAAACGGATATTAGCATCATATTGCTGGTCAAGAAAAGTCTCATGCTAACATGGGAACATGAAAACTCTCGTGAGCTAGCAAATCAATGCATTTGGGATCAGCGTTTGTCGGAAGGATTGCCATTGGGGTTGAATGGAGCACTTGATCAGCTTCTATTCCCTTACAGTCCAGTGGAATAGACGTGGATAGTATAGGGACTACAATGAGGACGAAAGCAAATCGAAGAGCTCGTGAAAGAGGCACTCAGGAGGCAATCTCGTCCGCGCCGAGGGCGGAGTCGCCCCGCCCAACTGAGACACGCCCACCCGGGAGTGCCTCTTTACCTATCCCCCGAACTGAGACACGCCCACCCGGGAGTGCCTCTTTACCTATCCCCCGAAAATGTGGGCGCCACCCCGAAATCACTGTTCAACTTGATTGCAATTTTCTCGAAAAAAATAGTAAGCATACAGCCAGAAAAATCTTTTTTCAAAATATTTCATGTTTTCATAAATCAACGTTTGTAAAGTAAAGAACAATTGGGGGGGGGAAATCTTAAAAACCGTCATTTTGAAGGGCGGGGTCAAGCGCTGTTGTGCGATTTCTCATGGTGAGCTGGGCCGCAAAAATTTAATGCCAAAATGAGAATTTTGGATAGAAATCGTTTGATTTTTGACCCGGAAACGATAGTTAGTCGTGAGGTACGTACACATTTTTCGAAGCTTTAATCACCATCATGGTCTCTGCTGATGACAGTTTCAATATGCCTGAAAAGAGCATTCGAACCTCGCGCTTTATTTGTTTTCAATATATTCTTGAATTTGATGCTCGTGTCATAGTCTTTCAATTAATCTTCAATTAATCCAAAGTCTTTCAATTATCGCATGGCTCTCTACTTCGAAGTGGTAGATGGTCGATTCCGAGCCTCTTGGGCCGCCTGCATGAACGCGTTCAGGTTTAGGTGTCTGCAGAGTTGGAGTTGCGGCGTTGCTCGCAGATGTAATATTGATTACTTTGAGCGACGACGGCGACCGAAGCGTCATGAAAGGCGAGGGGTATTGACCGCAGAGTGTGTTGACGCCGCGACGGTTCCGTGCGTCACTGCCAGCGAGCGGCAACCGACGCCGCCACGATAATGTTTTAGAAATATTTTTGTCGCCACGTCAACATTGACGTTCGGCGACGTCTCGATGTTCAAGCTGCAAGTCTGCAGGCCCTTTTAGGTAGCGCCCAGAGCTAGCGACAAAAAACGTCCAATATCCCGCCGCCTGCCGATTTGTAGTTTAAGACCATTATGGATTGGAAGCGGGAGCGGCAAACGTCGCTAGCGGTGACACTTCATCCGCGTGGATAATGAAGAAAGCTATCGTCACGTCATTGCTTTGGAGCGACAGATTAGTGCATTGAGCACAAAGACACCGGTTACCCTCCTAACAAACGTAACGCTTCCAATCGACAACTAGTGTTTAAGCACATCATGGCTAGGGATAGCTGTCGGTTGTCGCGAGCTGTGGGCGCTGTCTTGAGGCACTTCATGGGCAGGGATTGACCAGTGACAGAACTCCGTAGCTCCATTGCTCTTGATTCTGCCCGCGACTGCCCTTAACACAATAAACGATTCCGTGCATACGGCCAGGGGATTTTTTCTCTCATTTGTGTTGCTCAGGCACAGCCAGATTGTGTAGGAAAATGTTCACTTCGTACTTGCATAGTTGACCACCCCTTCATCGTTTCCCTGGAACAGCTATCAAACTCCAGGAACATTCTCAGCCCTACCTGAATCAGTGTGTTTTTACACCGACAAGGGACCACTTTGAACAGAAAATAGAGTTTTTGGAAAACGGTCCTCTGAGAGTTGTAGAGGGCGTAAAAAGGAACAATTTAAAATTTTAAAATTTCTCTCAGCCCTCATGGGTAGATCAGACACCACCAAAACAGTTGGTTGCGTTAGGTAAAATGCCGTTCAATGCACCCCAACCTGACGAAATCCGCTAAAAAACAGGAAACGGACATCAGATTCGTGTTTAGCGCCCCAAACACTCCCTAGGCGGAGTTTGGGCGAAAAATTTCGATCTCTGACCCCCCAAAACTGGCATTGAGCTTACTACCTCATGAGGCTCGAAAGGTCGAAAAAAAATTTAAGGCCCAAACTTCGCTCTCGGAGGTTATTTAAAGTGCTCATAACGAATCTGAGGTCAGTTTATCGGTTTTCGACAGATTACGGTAGATTACGGTGTCAATAAGGTAGTTGGGTCAAAGTCTCAGATTTGACTCAAAATTTCTGAACGGGGTTATTCGGGGTGCTGAATAAGGATTAGATGTTCATTTGTCAATTTTCAAATTATTAAGTAGGTTTAGGCCCTTTATGTCATGACAACTACCGTAATCTACAGTAAACCTCAGATTTTCGAGAAACGATCTCTAGATTAGTGTTCAGCACCCTAGATTACCTCAACATATGAGTTTTGAGCCGAATCCGAAAGTTTTTCCAAACCACCCTAAAAATTCCCTGATGGGTACCCTTGCCTTGCCGCGAGGCTTGGAAAAACGCCTATAACTTTTTTAGATTGGTTTCTTTTCTAGAGAAGCTGCGAAGAGCATACTCGGATTCTACGTCTTAAATTGTTCCAGAAAAGTACATTTAATCCAGAATGGCCAGGCTGACTAAAAGTAGTTCTCCTGTGAAGTGCGTTTTTAAAAGAGTGGTTCTGTTCTACTCAAAATTTTGGAATTGGTAATGAAACACTTGTCTTGAGTCTTTGAGCCATGAGCTAAAGTATTAGGTTCCTCCAATGGGTTTTGTGGTTTAGGTAAACCCACTTTTGTTTATAATAATTATTTCTGTTGGAAAAAAGATTGGTCATTGATCAAGGAACAAGTTCATGAAGTTTCATAATGTCCGAACTTTTTTCCAGCGTACTATATCAAAATAAATCCCTAAAGTGTTTCTCTCCGAATTAAGGACGATTTTTCTGTGGCATATGTGTGGAAGGGTAAATGGTTTTTTGATATTCTAGCAAACTGTATCGAAACCTCGGAATTTCCAGTTTCTAACGTTGATGAGAACCGTTTTTCCGTTTATATCGCGTTACCTCTGCGATTTAAGAAAAGAGGTATAAAAAATAAGATACTCACTGTTAAAAACCCAAAACAAGTATGGCGAACCACATTAGAAATATCATTACTGTCACCCATAATGCAGTAATGATCCCGCAGTAATCGAACCATCATTCCATTGCTTCGTAACCCAACGCTCTAACCGGCTGAGCCATGGTGTGTTGCCGGTCCACCCCGACTCTCTCATTGTAATGATCGGTGGTTTGGACGCAGCGAGCGCATTGTTCAGGGATCAATAAACAAGTCTCATAACTCAAGAGATTTCATCTTCCTAACTTAGGAGAACCTTTTCAGCTGATTTCAAGGCCACTGTATAGCTCACATTTGTGCTACGCGTCCTCCCAATACAACGTTCTGGTTTCATTAATATTTTCTGATCGTTTTTGATCTACCCGTGAGGACTGAGTGAAATTTTAAAATCTCAAATTGTTTCTTTCTTTAACTCCTCTACAACCCCTAAAAGACCGTTCTTCATAACTCCATTTTTCGCAGTTCGAAGTGGTCCCTCGTGAGATGGGCAACCCCCTGGCAGTCCGTTGAATGTGGGAATTCTAGATCGTCCTCAGAGCTACAGCCCTATACGATTTGTGTATTGATGCGTTTAGAATCGCCACATTCTTGCCGATATTGCTGATGAACTCCAGGAAGGCCAACGATGCTGTGCAGGTATTAACGACATTGATTCGTAAGCTGCAAGGAGTGTCAGAAAGCCGGAGATGAAACCAGCGCGTTATTAGATGTGGACGTTACTTGCAGAGAGTATACCGTAGAGCATACACGAGGATCAGTGGATACTTCATCCTAGAATCTCTATTCAAAGACAGTGCCCGCGGTTGAAATTGCTCCCGGGTTTCATCAGAAGTACAGTGATGTGACCGCCTCGTACTGCGGACAGTGCGAACGCTCGCGTTGAGACTCTCGCATCTTCTAATTCTCTACGTCGATACGGGGACACTTAGCCGAGCGGCTCCCTGTCCCTAACAATTTACTTGATGCGTGCCGCAAATTCATACAAAGGCGCTTGGTTCGACTACCAGTTGACCAGACTTGGCAATGGGTCACATTTTTCTTAGAAAAGTTCCAAATCTTGCAAAAAGCCATGAAAGTGAAATTCTCCTTCCGCAGTTTTTTGAAACTTCCTGCTCACAGTTGGAGCAGTTGAGCCTCTTCTTCACTTACAAGGAAGGATCATTACATGCCGTGGTCATCCCAAATGAAGTATGCGTTTCTAGGTTCAGTTTTCGACGTAGAATTCGATTTTTTTTTTGCATTGTTGCTGCGAAACGTTCCACTTAACGGAGTTATTTGCTTTTTTAGCGCTTCACTCGTAGACGCAGCATAACGTGCAATCCATTAGTCTGCCGCCTCCTGAGATACAACCATTGTTATTTCTACACTAGGAGTCATCCCATAGTCATCTGGCGTAGAATCATCATCCCTGGTGTAGAAATCACACCTGTGTATTTCGGGGGAGGCGAAGAAGACTCATGGATTCGACTTTACGATGCGTCTAAAAGCACTAAAAACGTGAAGTAACTAAAAACGCATATAACTCCGTTCAGAGTTGAACGTTTCGCAGCTGCGATGTAAAAATTCGGATTCTACGTCGAATAGTGATCCTGAAAAACGCATATTTCCATTTTTGAATGACCATCACATGTAATAATCCTTTTTCCTTGTTAGCTTCTTTCTCAATTCTGAAAAGCTGGACGGGTGGTCTGACCATTAAGGGTTGCGTGACCTTAGTTGGGAGCCAGACCGTCCGGCTAGCTGGATTGAGACTTGAGAAAGTCCAAGCTAAAGCACCGAGAGCCTGAGTGCGAGGAGTTTCTAAGCGACCATTGGAATGTGTTACCTTCGGGAATTTGCACGCAACTTCTGGAGATCTTTTTCATAGATTTCAAAGCCTTCATTGTGCATTATTGTGGAAAACTATCAGACTCAGGGATTGCGCTTCTCCTCCTGAAACCTGGACACCTGTCCTGCGCTTCGTGGTAAAACTGTTTCACTTTGTTTGATTCGTGGCTTAAGAAAATCTGTGTTGTTTGGTCATTTTAACCCCCATTTCTTCCGAATGGGGGGTAGGGTAATGCTGGAATGTGTGAATCACGGTGACTAATTGAAGAAATTCCTCTCACGAAACTGCTTTATCAAAAGTCCTCAAAATTTTTGATAAACGTAAGCGCTTATTGAGCAAAACACACGGGCCTTTTTGCCGGAAACCTTGAAGCCATATGCGAACCTATTTCTTTTTGGGGCACTGTCTTTGACAGCAAAGTTTTTTCTCTGTTTTTCACTTGAGAAGGAACTGTTTTGGAAAGTGTCAATGTTGTCTTGGTAGTAACGTAACTTTCCTTACTTGTAAATATTGATTATTTCTAAATGCGTATACCATTGAAGTTGATGCATCAACACATGTTTCGTTTCATGCATGATATATAAAAACTCTTTCCACTTGTTGATTCAGACTTTTCTCCGGTAGTTTAGAAAACTCACCGGTTGTTTTCTGTCTTATGGCCTGGAGGAGTTAAGGTCTCAGACTTGTGCAGGTCTTAATACATGGAAGGTGCTCACTTAGCAAATCTTTGAAAATCACGGATTTGGTGTCCCAGAGGTAGTGGCGTAAAGTGCCGTGAAGACTAGAGGCGAAATGCGGACCTGTTTTAGGAAATTTTCGCTTTTTTAAAGATTTGACTCATCTTCTTTTAAAGGCAGTGGTCGCGGTTAAAATGATGCTTGTCTGTCTTTTTCTCTCTAAACCCTTTTCTGGGTCTCAGTAGAAGGACCTATAAGATTTACTCAGAGAAGGTTGGAGCTCCCCACCTCGCTAACCAAAATTGTCCGGTGGCGATAAACCCTTTTCGCGAGCAGCAGTAGCGGGCAATGGCAGCGGACTGTGGCGAGCACTCGCCCGGTTGGGGCTCGCCGCCCGCCACCATTAATTCGGCGGCGCGCTCGCCTGCAACTACAACCACCCATCGCCTTCCCTGGTCAGCCGACTGAAATGGTAGCGGTTGGCGGACACTCATCGTTTCATCACTTCCTCTCGCTCCTATTAAGATAAACTGGCATGCCCCACCAAACTGAATCCTTCCAGTCACAGATTTATGATTCACAGTCGGTAAAAAATTTATTCATTATTGGCGGCGATCAATATATTTACATCAACGCTCAACGTCACGCGAATGTTCAACATCGAACTATATTCAAAACCACGGTTTTCTTATCTAAAATCCATATCAATCATTGGTCAGCAATAAGTTATGGCATGAAGGAAAATTAAAGACGCGATCCTATTGTACACGTCATTTAGCATTTGGTTCTATCCTATAAATAGGGGACACTCAAAAACAGTTCATAGGAAGGAAGTAAAGGTACTTGATATCGCTATCCCAATCAGTGTTATGCACATAAAAATATTTATATAGTGCCCTTCCTCCGTCTGGGGAAAGTACCAAGCATTTCTCATCGAATTATTATTTTTCTCCAAGAAAGAGATGAAAAGATAGATCTCCAAATATTCGATATAGGTTCATTGTTATATTCGAACTCTACATATCCATCATCCGACAAATAGAAGACATTCCGCGTCTGTGCTCACATCACTTTAATTCATAGACATTCTTATTTTCGATGAAACGCTATTTCAGGAAGTGCAAATAAGAATTATCGTCAATCTCTGGATGAGGGAAGCCGCGACGCTGCTATGATATCTCTACCATAGAAACAGAGCGGCTTTTTTTCAAGAAAACACTATGGTAGAAATGAATAAACAACCGCTCCGCTCCCAAGATAGCGATGATTCATAGCTGCAGCACGGCTTTGTAGAGATAGGATAGCAGATCTAGTGTATATCAAACGAATAAAAATTTTCCAATATTCCGAATAAACTAATAATTCCAAAAAATCGACTCTTTCGAATATTCTAATAAACGAGTTATTCGAATATTCTTCGAATATTCGATTATTCGTTTGTTCGGCCGAATATTCGTTGCCATACTCATACTCTAATACAGACCATATTTAGGAAATGATCAAATAGTTACGTCATCAACATGGCACCTTTGCTTCATGTTTCTTCCAGTGTACACGACAGCTTACAAGCCTCTTCGCTTTCCAACACCTTGGCTTCTTCTCGGGGTTCCATGCCGCTGAAAAAAAGATTTTCGTAGAATTAAGTGGTACATCTAAGTAGTAGCAGAGCACTTACTCAATTAGGGATCCAACTGGATCTGTGCCACTGTCCTCTCGAAATTGGTAGCTGTGACTATCTCTCCCTGAAACGATACGGTATTACTGCTTTAGTGGAAAAAGTTTTCTATGTGCAGGAAAACAAACAAAAAAAAACACCGAAAAGGGCATCTTACATTCATAGAGCGCTAACTCCCACATTGTGGACTTCGGGGAATAAAGCATTGGGTGGCAATGGAGATTCCATTTTCATCTGTAAAGTCTGTTAGAATGCAATAGACGGTATGACAGCAGTATAAAAGGTTTATTTGCAGGAGGAAAATTTAGATTGTGGGCACATGGCAGGCAAAAATTATTCTAGCAAGCGATAAATTAATTATATTATTATATAAAAATGTGGAAAACCATGGAAAAACTTGATTTACCTACACAGGACATCCGAATAAATTTCCGATTAAAAACTTTCATCGAATATAATGATATATCAACATTTTTGCATTCAGAGGTCATTCTGAATTTACGAATTAGGTTTTCTCCAAACGATTTTGGGAATAAAAGAGGAAAGCTTCAAAATACCGTATTTGATTTATTTAATCGTTTGGAAATATGCCACTGTTGCTCATATCTAGATGGAAAATATTTAAATAGGGGTATAGGGAACAGCCATGTAGTAGATTAGCTGTGTTTAGTAAAGAATTTCAAAAAAAAAATCTCACGGAATAACGATTGATCTCACCACGTATGTATGTGGATTACGGAGGCGTATCCGAAGGATCATTGTCGAAGTAGAGGCAATTCACACTCTGATAATGTGATATATCGGTCATTAACAACCTCATCTGGGATACTCGTGGGTATACCTAAGGCGGTTATTTATGTGCTGCCTCAAGCCGAATGACAACGCGAGGTCGCGCAAATCTTCTGGCTAACGGGTCAGCGTAATCACGGAGAAAAAGGTAATCTATACATTATGATGCATAGGTCGCAAGTTGGAAAAGTTTCTGAAAACTGGTCGAGATGTTTTTTGAATTCGAACCTTGGCCTGAACGAATAACATCTGTTTGAGTGTCTACAGATGGTGATTGTTGATGTTTCTAGCCTTTTGTCACATTTTCGAGATTGCCTTGAAACGTTACTGTAGTGTTAGGATCACGAAATAAATGAAAAGAATAGAATAGAAAGAAAAAGAAAATGATGCAGAGTAAGGAGACGCTGATCACTGCTTTTTAAAAAAATCCGCGGACGACTGGCTCGCAAACAGCTCGCGACCCGCTATACCATTTTTACTCGGGCTCGCGACCTGCTGTACCCATAGCGGGTGGCGAGCGGAGACGAGGGGGCAGCGGCTGGCGAGCACTTGGAAACGAGGGGCTAGCGGGTGGCGTGAGCAAGGCGTTCGAAAATGCGCGCGGAGTCGCCTGAGCACCAGAGTTCCTGAGTAAAATCGCGGAAAAACCACTGTTTCCGGGCGAAATTTGAAGCATGAACGTTCTTGTCTTTTGATGGTGGACGAGCCCACTCCACATCATCACATCGATGCTCTCTAATTTCAAGAACATCAGCTGGCTTGAAATTGAATTTCAATCAATGAACCTTCGGATTTATGTACACATCTAGTCAAAAACATTGACTGGAGTGCTTTCTTTCATTGCTCAACTGTTTTTATTAGGTAAATTTGCATTTATTTCTTCCTCTGAATGTCGATGATTTTTGACTGCTCGGCATGAGACTGCGATCTTTTTTGTCGGCGCTGTGCACGTGTGCACGAACTGGCTTCTTTGGGCCCTAGAAACTCTAATTCTAGCCCGTTTTTCACCGCGCTACCTTCATAGTTTTTCAGCTGTTTTTGATCTAAGCTGATTTTTGTAGTTTTTTCGATAACGTTTTTCATCGTGACCACTGCCTTTAGAAGGCACAGGACACCCAAAAAATTAATTTTCAGATTTGATGCTTGTCTTGGAGAGAGTCACACGCTGATCACAAGGGCATCTCCGGAATCGTCCAAGACCCCCTATGAACAAGTATTGGCCCCTCAAAAATGCCTACATTTTGAGGGTGAAAAGTTTGTGGACGAGTCGTTTCAGGCCTGTATTTCTCTTCATTCGCAATCGTTGCGTGAGAGAAAGCCGGGATAAGGAGGCAGTCCGGTAATGGGCTGAAGAACGACGACTTTTCAGAATTCACCCATCCATCGAGCCGCTATCGAGTTCGAAAATCTGTAAGGGGGTCGGGCCTGTGGTGGTGAGCGAAGGGGGTCGGGCCTGTGGTGGTCGCTTATATCTCGCTTATTTGGAGGCATTGAGACCTCGCATTTGGCACGTGTTATACAGGAGGGGTCTTCTACACAATCACACGAAAATCTCAAAATTCATATCTGAGGGTGTACTGTGCCTTTAAAGAAGTGTTCAAAAATCCCCTGTTTTCTATTAGCTACTTTCCGGTGTTTTTTCGTGACATGTTTGAGAATGTTCTGATAAGTCGGCAGAAATGGGCTAAGCCGAAAATACGGAAAAATAAGCTACTCATCCTATCCGAACATAGCCAGTAACCGCGTAGAATTGTTCTTCCAGCTCAGTGTATTTCGCTGCGGTCTGCGTATCCAAGGAACTCAAGTCTGCGCCGCGCAGTCACTACGCCTTCCACGGTCTGCGTCTCGACTTGATTATGTCTCTTCGACCATATCGTTCACACTTCCTTTCATGGGAGGAGGTGAGAAGGGATGTGAGAGGCCCAATAGGGTAGGCGCTGCGGCGAGGCAGCATCGCCCAAATGAGAACATCCATTCTCCAGTTCAAGGTGTAGTTTGCCAGGGACGCTAGACGGGAGTACGTAAGTGTAAGTAAGTGAAACTAGCGAATTCTGGACATCTCGGAAGTTCTTCTCCCAGAGCGAGTATCTAGTACTCATGTAAATATTTGTTAAACTCAATTAAATGTATGAGGATGTAGCAAAGTAAAAAAATGTAGCTCCAATCAAGGAAATGGCAGACTGGACATCAAACCTGCTGACATTGCCTTTTTTGCTACGGATTCATTCTAAAGAACCATCGGTAGGAGGAATTTGAAAACAGTTCTACTTATAACCGTCAACCAGAATAAATCCTGATCTTCTTCTTTGCAGCCACTGAGAGGTTTTCTTCACAAGTTGAGGAGCTGGGCGATCAGCACTAGATTCGTCCACAAGTTCATTGTACTAAGCGTTGTTGGCTTGTTCGGACAATCAAATAGGTGCATAGTGTTATGGCCTTAGATTCCACAGTCCGTACACACGTCAGGTTGGCTTCTGATCGATCCTGTGCAGGTAAGACATAAGCAATGGAGAATGTCCACTGCGGAAGGTAGCGAAGCGAGGATACACCTAGCTCGCCTACCGAGCTCGGACTTGGTATCACATACTCAGGCGGCACATCACCGAGTACAGGGTTGACAGCCGCTTTGGCGGAGATGATCATTCACGAGGCTGGGTGTGATCGATCTCTCTCTCACGGGATTTTATAGTCTTCTATCCTGCGCAGGTAAGACAAGCAATGTAGGTGTCCGCAGCGTCACTCGTCCTGATAAAACACATGTATCCTCCGAGGTTTGTGACTGTAGAAGTGCGCAGAGGCTTTCCGTCACAATCGCGACAACCCTCCCCCTGTCTGCCTCTTATCACTGGAAAACATAAACTATTAGTTTTTTTCTGGTTTTTGGCCAAATTTGCAAAAAAAAACAGGCTAAAAT